>BLKR01009618.1:0-101090 GCA_011170035.1 Teleogryllus occipitalis
GTTCTGTTTGACAATGGAATTGTGAGTTGCGTGGAAGCCGTCAAAAATTCCAAAACATGAATGCCGACCAAGGCCTACGTCTCCGCGAGGCTTGGGGATATTTAACCGCGACGGTCGGTCGCGTCATTGTGCGGATGCCACTGCCCTGCGACATCCGATGGGCACCCCCTCCCCCTCCGCCACCCGCCCAGGGGCATTCCTGTCCGATGCTTTCACAGCATTGGCAGATCGTCCGATCATCTGGCAGCCGAGTGGAGCGCGACCTCATCGTTTACAAACTCGTGCGAAATCCACTTGCACACATTTCGCTTCAACAAGGTCGCAGTATGACAGCCGAAACGTGTCTGTGACAACTATGTCTAGAACGCAACGAGTGACTGACAACCAAGAATGTTAATGTCTCCATGACAGACATGATTATATTGAAGAAGATCCGGCGGTGGAATACCCGTGCTGTCGCATGGAACCGAGCCCATTCAATCCCCAATCAACAGAATTTAATTCCCATTCAACAGAAAGAGCAAGTTTATGTTGATATTAGATTTTTATGGAGAAAAGAGAGCTGTAGATAAAACAAAACATCTGCAACAAATATTCAGCCTACTCAAAGCACATTTCAGTGTGTCACTACTAGTTGTTACTGCAATGCATGGCAAGACACCTTGCTAAAACTAGGCGGACACGCGGTGTTTTCCGTCGCCAATAACCCGCTCGCTGGCTGTCCGACGGATTCGTGTTTCCCGGCGCGTCCCAGGGTCATTACTCCCATGCGTATGTGTAGGATATATCAACGGGTAGAGTGGAGTTTCTCCCCTGCTGGAAGGGGAGATCCGGAGCCGACCTTTACCCCGACTTGCGAGGTTTCGCCCTCTGGTATCTCCCCCCACGGCGCACCCATATTCCCGCCGTCGCCGCCGCCGGGACGAGCTGTAAGCGCCCCATTTGTCTTCAGATGTAGACGGGACGCCGGAGATTTCCTTCGCCAGGCCCCATTGTGTTAGTCGATAGATTAGTGATTCCTGGCGCGTCAACTTCTAAGCTCATTAGAATGGGTAATGCGTGTTGTTTCCCTCGAGAGGTGGCGGTGATTGTCCTCTGACGCTGAGATCTAACGCCGACACCTTCTCGTCGGCTAGCGGGGATTTCCCTAACCAGGTATATCCCTGGTACCGCCCCCAGCTCTAAGCTCTCAACCGGTCTCTCGGCATGTATGGTAGTGTAGTGCATGTAAGTGTGTGTAAGTAAGGTGTGAGGATAGGAGAAGGAAGAGAAAGGAAATATCGCGAGCAGTCTGTGGCCCGTTTGGTAGGGTACTGCTCCGTCATTCGCCTGGTGTTGATCGCAGAAACCACGGAAAACTACCGATATAGCAACCGACCGCTAGAATTCTCATCCAGGGAGCGGCTGGATTCGACCTAGCTGTGTAGCTAGTGTCGCACATCCTGCCACCGTCGGGAGTGGCAGGGCAGGCCCTCCGGGCCGAAGCCGTCAGAAGCCGCCCAGAGCCGTAGTGTTAAGGCGGAGTGCGTGGGAGGCGCAGAAACGCGCCCCTCCGGGCCAGGTCCACCCGGAGGAGAAAACTTCGCGGCGGCACGGACGCTTGAGTGAAGTCGGCGCCGTGGCGATCAACATGAAAGTGTATAAAGTGTACATAGTGACGTGTAGTGTGGTATGAATGTGGGAATGAATGTGTTTTGCGAATATAAATTAAGAATGAAGGAGATCGTGAATGTTCTAGTGAAAAATTAAAAGAAGAAAATAAGAACAATCTAAAGAACATTTTAGAGTGAAAATAATTAATAACTTCATATTAAATCGCAACATTCGCCCAAAGTGGCAACAAGTATTAGAATTAAGTTAGGTTAAGTTAGTTTAAGATAAGACCCGCCCCTTAGCTCCATAAACAGCAATGCTGGAGAGCTATATGTGTATGAATGTGTGAATGAATGTGTTTTGTACATATAAATTAAGAATGAATGAGAACGTGAACGTTATAATGAAAAATTAAAAGAAGAAAATAAGAACAATCTAAAGAACATTTTACAGTATTCGCCCAAAGTGGCAACATGTATTAGAATGAAGTTAGTTTCTTAAAGACAAGACCCGCCCCTTAGCTGCATGTATTGAGGAATGAATGGCTGGCGGGCGGGTGCGCAGCGCTGCAGACGACGCGCGGGGGCGAGCCGATGTGGGCGCTGCCGGAGGTGGAGGAGGACGGGCGCTCGCTGCGCGCCACCGAGGAGGCCACGCCCAGGCGGCCGACGGCGCGCGCGGGACCCTCGCGGGCCCTGCTCGCCGCGCTCACCGCCGCCGCCTTGGGTAGGCCTTTGGGAAGCTCACTCGCGTTCGAAGCCTACATTTTCAGAACGATCAGTGCCCTGTTTCAGAAGAAAAATCAAAATGAGAAATACTAATCCTCGCCAGCCTGGAGAGCCGAGGTCATTTAAGTTGGGGGGTCGCAGGTTCGAATCCCACCTCGGGCATGGATTGGTTGGTTGGTTGATTAGTGATTCCGGGCGCGCCAACAGCTTTGGAGTGTAAGTGTAGTGCATGTTTTCCCCTCTGGAGATGGTGGTGATCTTCCCCCGCTGGATGGCGAGATCGGCGCCTAGCGGGGTTTCCCCCTAACCAGGACTCTCCCACCCGCGGGGCACCGCCCCAGCCGGGACAAACTCTAAACTCCCGACCGGTGTCCCGGAATATGTGATAGTGTAGTACATTTTAATGTGTGTGTGTGTGTGTGTGTGTGTGTGTGTGTGTGTGTAAGGGGAGAGGATAGGACGAGGAAAGATCGCGCGCGGCCCGTGACCCGTTTGTTAGGGTACTGCTCCGGCATTCGCCTGGTGTTGATCGGAGAAACCACGGGAAACTACCGATCAGAGCAGCAGGCCGCTAGAATTCTCCTCCAGACAGCGACTGAATTCGACATAACTGAAAAGCGTGTCTGAGGCGTTGAAGTGGCATCAGTTAATGCATTGAGCTACCGCTCCCGGTCGGGCATGGATGTTTGTGTGTGTTCGTATTGCTCTTACGTGTTGATCCTACAGTTCCCCTACAATTAAAGCAATTACATTGGTCGCTACACCAGCAAGTTATTAAAAAGCGATCTTAAAAATATAATCCTTCGTTTTTTTTCAATAGAGTTTATTCCGGTAATAATGACCCCTAATCAATACACATATCTAGGTAGACGTACGACACCTACATAAATAAATGAATTATAATACATTATTAATGCTAATAATAATGAATGCAAAATTTAGTGGTGAATGAATCGTGATCGGATTACTATGAGAAATACGCATTCGAGCAGGTACATATATTGTCTCAAAAACTATATGATAATACTAATGATGAAACCGATCAACGTACGGATCATATTCCGGAAATCACTTAGAATTACTTTCACGAGATGCGCAATAAATCCCGAGTACTTTTTGCAGACGTGAGATCCGCACTCTTCTCTTCACAAAGAATTGACTAATAAAATTATTCTATGTATTCCCGCTAATGATAAGCAACATTCATGCGTGAAATCCTACATATTTATTTCACATCTTCAAATTTATTCCACAGACAATGCTTGTATACCAACCAAACATTACGCTTCCCAATCATTAAAAATTCATTTTCCCACAAAGTCATTCTTTTCCATTCCAACCTCACTCCACTACTCCAGGAGAACAAGATGATACGTGACTTCAATGAATAAAAATGTTTCAAGAGCCGAATTAGAGTAACCTACGAGGTAGAATTGTCCAATAAATGTATTGATTAATTGATTAGTGATTTGGAACGTATTAACTGGAAAGATGAAGTCATCCGTAAGTGTAGTACATGTTATTATGCGCAAGGTGGTGGTGATCTTCCCCGCTCGATGGGCAGATCTGCCGCCCATTCCCGTCAGCTTGCTAATTCTTCCCAACAAGGTATCTCCCACCGGCTCGGAAACGCTTCAGCCGGGAAGATCTGTAAGCCCAAGACTGGTCTCCCGTCAAGTTCCGTGGTGTATTGCAAGCGCGTGTGAGTGTCGGCAGTGAGGATGGGGTTAGGGAGGGGAAGGAAAGATTGCGAGCAGGTAATGGTCTATATTGTGACGTCGTGGGAATACACAGTAATCACAGACACGAGCTTCAATGATAAATATGTACAGGTTTATTCACAATATGTACGATAAAGAATTAAGTTACTCTTAGCTCTGGTAGACGTTTACTCCCCTGATCGCAGGAGCGATCCTTAAAAATGAAATGTCTGACTCGTGGCCCGCGCCACTCCTCACCGAGCCTTATGCTCACAGCATACAGCTCCGGCGACCTTGGTCACCCGTGGAAATAGTGTCCACAGCGGCGTCCCAACACATGGGTTGCCGTACGAGCCTAGCTCGTCTCTGCACCACCCTGGGCGCAAGTTTTGTGCGTTCGCACGAGGGTTCCACTCAGCTCGACAAACCCCGCCCCCGCGCTCCGCGTTCGCTCTTATATAGCTCCCACCCACGTGACCTGAAACGTCACTGGGTTTTGCACACGGCCCGCGCTAGTCGCGTTGCCAGGCATTTTGGACATCCATTTCCATGGATTCTAAGAATTTTGCACGGCACGCGGCAACAATGAGCTGTCCCGCATTTTGGGCATCCCTTTCCCTAGCTATTAGAATTCTCAAAATACCTCGGCGTGTCTCCGCTTCTGCCACTTGTTCTCACATCCTGCCTGGCCCCTGGCGTCTAATCCCTTGACGCAGCGACCTTGTTACAATATGTTAAGGTACAACTCCAGCATTTGCCTGGTGTTGATCGAAGAAACAAGTATTAACCACCAATAAGAGCAGGCGGCCGCTAGAACTCGTCTCCTCACAACGGCTAAATTCGTCCGGTCTAGCTAGATACGAAAATTCTGTCACCGTCTGGACTCGAACCATAGGATCTCCCGGTCAGAAAAACTGCAGTGATATCAATTCATGCCCTCAACCTCGTACGTCGGACCAATAAATGAACATTTGTGCAAATCAGTAACTATTATGTGCAAAGCCATACGGTCGATCAGTGAATAAAAAATAAAACAAAAAAAGTTGCATGTGCAAGCGCTTTGCTGCAGGTCCCAAACTGGTGGCGACCCCCAGCGCCGAATCCCTGGAGCGTACGCAGGCGACCCGCAAGTGGCCGCTGAGCGAGCAGCCCTCGCCGCGGGTGCACACGCCCCCCTCGACGCGCTCCCTGGCGACGGGGCCCGGCAGCGGCGTTCGCGGTCAGTGGCGCACACCTAACACACGCCCACGCCCACGTTGGCCCACCACGCCCTCGCCCACGCCACGCCATCACCCACGCCACGCCCTCACCGACGCTAGGCCCTCACCCACGCCACGCCCTCCCCCACGCCACGCCCTCACCCACGCCACACCCTCACCCACGGCACGCACTCACCCGCGCCACACCCTCACCCACGCCACGCACTCAACCGGCCCACGCACTCACCCACACCACGCACTCTCCCACGCCACGCCCTCACCCACGCCACGCAGTCACGAACGACACGCCCTCACCCACGCCACGCCCTCACCCACGCCACGCTCTCACTCACGGCACGCCCTCACCCACGCCAGGCCCTCACCCACGCTACGCCGTCACCCACGCCACGCCCTCACACACGCCACGCCCTCACCCACGCCACGCCCTCACCCACGACACGCCCTCACCCACGACACGCCCTCACCCACGCCATGCCCTCACCCACGCCACGCCCTCACCAACGCCAGCCCTCACCCACGACTCGCCCTCACCCACGCCACGCCCTGACCTTCGCCATGCCCTCACCCACGCCACGCTCCACGCCCTCCCCTTCGCAACGTCCTCGCACACGCCACACCTTCACCCATGCCCACCTCCTGCCACGCCCACAGTCACGCCCTCCTTCACGCCCTCCTTCACGCCCTCCTTCACGCCCTCCTTCACGCCCCACCATCATCCATAACACGCAAAAAGCCACACCACGTCCTCACACGCGCTACGTCTTCACTCTCGCCTATAAACACTCACCCATTTACTCTCACATCCACTTTTACGTTAAGCCACGCCACACTAGTCCACGCTCCCAAAAGCCGCGCAACCTCAAACCACGCGTTCCTAATCCGTTACCCATAACTACTTAGTTTCTCGGCCACTGACTGATTTTGTGGGGAGGTTGCTTAGAGCGCCTAATAGTTAAGCCCCTCGGCTCGAAGAGGCGTTATTGGACCTCGACTTTTTGAAAGTAGATGTGTATCCCATTTCTGTCTTGCGTGTGATCACAGAAGAACTCACATTATTGTGACATCATTGCCGAGGAGGCCGCAATGTGCTAAGGACACCGCAATGTGCCTTCGGATGCACTCTGCACTCAAACGAATGTAGTGGTTGTAGAAAAGCAGAGAACGACTTTACTCTTAACCTCAGGAAAAACATAGTGTAGCGTCGTGTCGCGCTAAAACACGGAGACAAGCACGTGGTAGACGGCGGGCATCGCCGGATGTGTAACAAAGGCGCGGGGTGATGACGCACCACGACTTTCCGTTCCAGCGTGGACGTGGCGTGGTAGGGCGGAGGCAATGGGGGCGGCGGGTAGCGCCGAAGGGCCTATATAAGTTCACGAGAACAATGCCTCGTTCTTCTTGTTTCCCAGCAGCGTCGGCGGCAGGAGTGCGTAAGTCTGTGCGAGTGGTGCACTAGGGCAAGGGGCCGGCAATTCATTGTCGTGACTAGCGAAACATGTAGTCGATGTCAGGGTAGAGCAGGGCTCCGCACAGGGGAACATTGGTAGTATGATGCGGTGTGGTAGCCTTTCAGTAAAATATCTCTCGTAGCAGTGGGTGGGATCTATTGATTTAGTTAATTGTAAGCAGTGCAATTGGTTATTTGTGACTACGGTCTAGATTACGAATAAACCTACTGTTCTTTCAACCCGTCTGTGTTCTGATTACACCCGTATGTCGCCACAATAGGAACGAAGGTTGCAGCGGGCGCAAGAGAGTTTCATATTTTAGTAACACCATCTATTAAATTATATAGTTCATTACTTGACATTTCGATGATATGACGTAACTCTTTAGTCAGCTTTTCTGTCGGAAACTGAACTCTGGGTTTAAGAAGTGAACTATTGTGTTGGTTGTGAGTTTCTCGAGGGCTAAAAGAACTCTTAACTACGGTTAAATTTAAGATTGAAAACGGGATCTAATTGCTTTAGTAGGTTGCTTTCATGGCAATGCTTCAGTGTCGTACATACGTATTTAGTACACTTGAACACCACGTGACATATTACTGAATTGTAGTACACACTTTCTTTGTGATTAAAATGTTGAATTATCTTATTAGAGGCTGATTGTCTTTTTGAACGATTTTTAGATGCAGTAATTCAGATTGTTAGTGGCTTAATTACTACACAACTACTTTATTATATGTGAAAATTGTACATTTTACAGAAAAATCCTCGAAAAATGAAACTACGTCATGGGTGTCACGGAAGGCAGAAAGCGGGAAGACTAAAGCTGATGATAAGGAGGCAAGCATTGAAACAAATATGTCAGAAGAGGCAGAGAAGCAGAAAATATCAAAGAAGACATCAAGTCAGAAAACACCGAAGTTTCCTGACGTTTCGAAAACCGAAGAGAACGAAAGCAACCATGAGTTGAGAGTGATTCTTTCGGCTCTACGTGAGTAAAAAATTCTTAGTATTTTTATAAAAGTGCATACACACCATCTAATTGTCTCGAATCAGAAGTGAAGAACTCATAATATACAATTTGTTGGTTCTGGAAGTTCATGCATGAAGCATGATCGGTGTCTTCATACACATAAAAAGGAGACATGATCCACAGTTGTACATGAATTAACGAAAAAAAATTATCAAGGGGTTGGTAGCCATTTTACCGCATAGTTGTAAGACACAAATGCGAGAAAATGATTTAATTTCATTAAAAATTCATCAAAATAGGTTTCAAATTCTCATTTACTTGAAGTCGTCTTAAGTATTTTGAATTTCGACAACACGATGTGTCAATACTTAATAAATTCTTGCAATATTACAGGTGAACCTCCTATTCTAATTAATGCTCATTCTTGTAGAGAAGGTATACAAATATAATTATGTGGATTTTTTAAACTCTACTAGAGCGCATAGCATGGGTGCGTTTTTACCGTTGCCAAATTTTGAACTTATTCCAGAATTTATTTGGTGGAACTTTTTGTTCCTTGCGTTCATTTGTTTTTTTTTCTATCTACAAGCAATCGCAAATGGTATTTGTCAATTCGGGATAGCCAAAAATGTACTTCTTGAAGTACTTGCGTGTTTTGTAAAACAAATAATTTATGCAAAACATGGAATATAAAGTACTTAAGACTGTTGATGAAAACTACATTATCCATTAATTTCTAATTAAAATCACAAAAATATGCAAACAACATGCACGGAAAATATACAAACGCTTTAAATGAGCATGTCAAGCACTAACACCTGTTTACTAACTTTACACGTGCTCACGAATGCTAATGAAAGATGCATTGTTAGAACAACCTGACTCCAGTAATAACATAAGAAAATGGCATCTGTTTCCAATAGTGAGAGAAAATAGGTGGGTATTCCAAGAAAAAAGGCGAGTACTTAGGGGCCGTCTATAAATTACGTAACGCAATTTTGGAGTATTTTTAATACCCCCTCTCCGTCCTGTGACGCACCCGTAACGTCCGCTTGAACCCCTCTAAACGATCACGTAACGCTTGCAACAACACCCTCCCCTTGCAAATGAAAGAAGTGAAAATAAATTAGAGCATAGTAAAAAATGTATTCATCTTATTTGCATGATACATTAAAATTTATGATCATTTAAGACGGGATTAGGGTCGGTGCTGACAGCTCCTGACGATACGATAGGGGGCACTTTTTGAGTGAAGGAAGGACGCAAAGGTGAGGCAATTTCTGTTCACAACCCGTCGACACCGTTGTGAATGGCGCATGGTCGAGAGTCCACTGCTCCAATTTAATTGTATTTTAGAAAATACTGCAGATCAGTGTTCAATATTTTCTTCGGTATCTTACAGATTCAATAAAAATGATGAAAAATGTTTCCATTTATTCTAATAACTTCCAGTTACTTTAATTATTTATGTTTTAAAACAAATTAATTAGATAATATTTTAATGTTTTAGTATAAGGCTTAAAAAAGGATTTCAACAAATGCTAAAAAATGCAAATAAAATATCAATGTTACGTGACACTAATCGAAGACCTCCTATGTTACGCAGCGTAACACTGCCTCAAACCTCCTCAACCCCTCTTTAGCCTTTCGTAATTTATAGACGATCCCTTATTTGTTATGTCACTTATTTGTTGATCCTTTATGTGAATTCTTAGAATAAGTAATTATACATACACACATACATACATACATACAGAGTCCCAAAATAAACATCACAAACTTCTAGAAACAAAGGGGGGTGACTTAGACATCGGATGTTTAGGCACTAAAAAATCGTCTTTAAGGCGCCTAAAAAGGCGCTGAAAGAGTCAAGAATAAGGAGAAAAAAGGCACTGTCATAAGAGTCATACACAATAAAATGGAAAAAATGCATTTTTGTCTGTATTATTTTGTGAACTTAAATGCACAAAACCAGTTCGTATATTTTAATGTAAAACTAGATTTACACATTTACAACTCTTCTACATTTTATTCTTAATAGTTTCCATTAACCAGTACCATTTACACATTACCAGTAACTTTTCAAGGATCACAATTTCAAATTTGCGACGACTGGGAGACAAAATCAGTTGAATGCGGAGAAGGATATCTGAACGATGTGACTGGCATATATTTTAGCAATCCAACACTAGAACCACTGAAACCTTCTGGGAATTTATATTTATTTCTACTTAAAATTTCGGTTCCCTCGGTGTATAGTCCATGTTCTCAGATCATGGCTGGTATTTATGAAGTAGGGAAATGGAGGAAAATCAGTTCGTATACTTTCAGGAATTCACTCGTAATTTTCAATTTCAAGACGTGAATTGAAGATTTCGTAATGACGAATTCGTAATTTCGATGATCGTTGGACTATCGCCGATTTTCCGATATCTTAGCATTGTATATAAATATAATAAATAAAAGGCAAAAAAGTCCTAAAAAGGTATTTATGCAAAAAATAGGCATTTATACTAAAATAAGCATTATAAAACTTCGTCATATGTCATCATTTGTCATGATTCGTGGACATATATTATCAGCCTTTGAATAAGTTCTCTAGAAAAAATAGGCATTTACCTAAACATCCGATGTCTAATCATTACTTTTGTGAATGAACTTATTGTGAGAAATTGGATATAAGGAACTTACTGGAATACAAGTGATTTACCCCTGATTGCTAGGCAGCCCCGTATACTCAGACGTTCGGCAGGTACGTACACTCTTTGACTCCGTCAAGACGTGACTTGCCGAACATCTGTCCGCAAGGAGTTGTCTAAAAATCAGATGAAAATATCGTATGTGTAACTCCGTCATATCACAATTTCTCACGACAAGTTCCTACTCAAAAACTGATCATTTTAGGTCCCTCTACATGCTATAGAAATTTGTACAATTTACTCTGAGACATCCTGTGCGTTACGAAAACGTTACCTACGAACGCTACATTCTACCCGTCTCAATATAATCAAAATCCAATCTTGTCATGTTTGTGAACCAGGACATCACTATGCGAATTTCTTTGGCAGCTCATTCGGACTCGCACGACTCCACGGATGTGAGCGAGCTGTGGAAGAGAGGCAGCTCGAAGGACGCGAGCACCCCGGAGAAGGCTGGCGCAGCGGACACGCGGTCGGAGGCAGAGATAAGTTAGTGATTCGTTGTAGAGGAGAATTCGATAAATGAGGGTCTTAAACTACGTACGTCTGCCACAATATGTCTCAAAACTTGGAAAGATATTGTTGCGAAATTGACAAGGCAGCGATGGTGTAACAGCGTATCGGGCTGTTATACCCAAGTTCGCGGGTTCAAACCTGGTCGATGCCGTGGATTTTTAAGGACGAAAAAATCCTTCGTACGCCTTCCTTTGGAGGGGAAGTAAAGTCGGCTGTCCCATATTAGTAGATTTACTGCATATAAAAGATCCTCAAGCCTAAATGAAGACTCTGAGCTAAATTCAAATTGTCTGTTTCGTCGCCCAAGTAATATCTTATTTCTCCCCTAGTTGGTGAAAGGAGCGTAACGAAATTTGCGTGGTCAGACGGAAGAGCAGGCCTCATGACCTGAGTCCCGCCTCGTTAAAGAAGACATTCATTCATTCAAGGATGGGGCAAAGGAACGATAAGAGGATTAGTAGGACTTTTGCCTCATTCTCTACCACACTGCATTTTGCCAAGAGCGCAAGTTATACATATGATGGACAGCCGGCATAGCGGTTTGAACCTTTCTCCTACTTTCTCAGCGGCGCGTGTGCTGAAATGTCACCTACCTACCTAGTGTCGAAAATTCTGCCACCATGGGGAATAGAACCCTAGAACCCCACGATCAGAACCACTCCAGTGACATCAATTGATGTCCAGTGAAACCTCTCCCGGTCCACATGATTATAACTCAGAACAACTGTAATGTAGAATGCTCGACTATACTTATGTATTTCGAATACTTTGTGTCTATTTCTAATAAATGATATAAAAGTAGGTAGTTTCCAGCATGTTTCTGAATTTATTAACCCGAATTCCTGCAAAAATTATGTTCTAGAAGGACCCTGAAGAGAAGAAACTTTTGCCTATTTTTATGTGATCCTCTTTCGGTGTTTTTTCGGATATTTACTGCCTAATACTTTGTACGTTTTGCGAAAGAAAAGTGAGTGGTCTGAGTTACTCACTCAAGAGCTTCCTTCGAAAGTATGTGAGTAGAGTACAATGGCCTCGATTCTATATAGGGAAGGGGGATCTTTTGACCGAATGATTTTACGAAACAAATATCATTAACTGAAAACCGCCTACTCTATAATAGGGAATGCCATACCCATAGAGCGGTTAAAAATTGCCACTTCATAATGTGATGTTTCTGATAACAAAGTGACTTACATAGCAATATTTCATCCCACTTCCCTCTTTTTTAGAAGCTTTTTCTGGTTCTGTCAATTTCCATGGTCCTAATTGGATGTCATCGTTTCCAGAGGTGCTGCAGGGCCCGTCAGAAGAGAAGCCGGTGGCGATTCATTCGTGGCCATGGAGGGAGAGCCTTAATGAGAGAATCAGGACACTGAGCATCGACAAAGAATTGCAGAAGTCCTCCACGTTGCATAGAGTTCCGGGTGAGTAGTTTTGTGACTATTTATTTCCTTTCTCTGACGTTACAACTCTTCATGGGTTTTCGCCTCTCACTAGTTTGATTGATATTTCCGGACACGACAATTGCTAATGAAAATTGCGACTCCCGTTAGTGTAGTGATTAATTTACTATGGTCTCTCGGCATATATGATATTGTAATGCCGATAGTTTGTGTACGTATGAGTGAGAGTGGGTGAGATTGAGTGAGAGAGAGTGAGTGAGTGAATGGGAGTGTGAGTGAGTGAGAGTGAGTGTGAGTGAGTGAGAGTGAGTGTGAGTGAGTGAGAGTGGGTGAGAGTGGGTGAGATTGAATGAGAGTGGGTGAGAGTGGATGAGGTTGAATGACAGTGGGTGAGATTGAGTGAGAGTGGGTGAGATTGAGTGAGAGTGGGTGAGGTTGAGTGAGAGTGGGTGAGGTTGAGTGAGAGTGGGTGAGATTGAGTGAGAGTGGGTGAGATTGAGTGAGAGTGGGTGAGATTGAGTGAGAGTGGGTGAGATTGAGTGAGAGTGGGTGAGATTGAGTGAGAGTGGGTGTGAGTGATTGAATGAGAGTGAGTGTGAGTGATTGAATGAGAGTGAGTGTGAGTGATTGAATGAGAGAGAGTGTGAGTGATTGAATGAGAGTGAGTGTTAGTGATTGAATGAGAGTGAATGAGTGAATGAGAGTGAGTGAGTGAGTGGGTGGGTGAGTGAGTGGGTGAGTGAGTGAGTGGGTGAGTGATTGAGTGAGTGGGTGAGTGGGTGAGTGGTTGAGTGAGTGGGTGAGTGGGTGAGAGAGTGGGTGAGAGTGAGTGGGAGTGAGAGAGTGAGGGAGTGAGGGAGTGAATGGGAGTGAGTGAGTGAGAGTGAGTGAGAGTGAGTGAGAGTGAGTGAGAGTGAGTGAGAGTGAGTGAGAGTGAGTGAGAGTGAGGGAGTGTGAGGGAGTGTGTGAGAATGAGAGAGTGTGAGTAACTGAGAACGCGAAAGACAGAGTGGGAGAGAGTGAGAGGCTGATGCCTTACTTTATGTGGCGAGACTCAGGCGATCTGGATTGCCCTTCCGCCTGACCAGGAAATTTTTTTTTCGCTCCTTTCGCGAAATAGCAGAGAAAGAAGGTATCACATGGACGACTAAATAGGTAATTTCAATTTAGCTTTAGAGTTTTTGTTGGACTTGAGGATCTTTTACATGCAGTAAATCTACAACATGGAACCGTTTGCTTTACTTCTGCCGACTTTACTTCACCTCCGAAGGAATGTGCACGAAGGATTTTTTGCCCCTAAAAATGTAGGGTTTCGATAGGGTTTGAGCCCCCAAACCTGGGTACGACAACTCAATACGCTGTCGGGTTGTTCTATCACTGAAGACCTTGTCTCACGCGGTTCTTGCTAAGATCAGCTTTCCACAACGCAATATTGCGTTATTTAAGGTGATCGTCGATTTGCCTGGCCTCGCGAGTACACTTTGGGTTTCAAACTGAATTCGATGCAAAGAAAATAATGTTTTTCTTTGTTCGGCAGGTCAATCTCCGCAGTCCGAACTACAGACATCGAGTTCAGGAAAAACTGTGTCACTGTCGGAGGGGCATTCAGCCGAAATCCAGTCACAGAGCTCTATCAGGCGATGGAATTCGGAGGAAGAGAGGATGGAGTCGTTGCGGCATATGAAGAGGAAAGAACCCATGCCGCCTCAGAAACTTGTGGAAGCAAAGAGACTAAAAAGAGAAACCAGGGAGGGGACGAAATCGACGAAGGGGGAGAAACACGTTCCTGGAAGCAACATGCCTGAAGGCGACGCGGTGCCAGGGCCTTCAGGACAGTACATAGACGATCGCTCAAAGTCACCAAAAAGATCAGAGGCAACACAAAAGGAAAAAGAACGTGGTTAGTGCAATCTTTTATTTGAATAGTAGTCACAGATGTTGACATTATACCGGTACCACTGAGAAGATCCCGCAGGCTATCTTCGAACTTAATGGGGGAAAATGCTAATAAACTTCATAGGAACGAAGAAGATCGGGCAAGTGAAATCGAGAATTTTTTCCAGGCAGAGAAATTTTATTTATGAAAATACTCTTCGTGAATGTTGAAGCAATGTTATTCCTTCTGCTCTCAAATTTGTATATTCCCTTTGAACAAAAGTACTTCTATTTCGGCTGCAGGTGGCAACAATGTCGCATTGCCTCGATTACTCACCATCCGACCCAAACCAACGCCCTGCCAGGTCACTTTTGAGCTGATGCGTTTTAGAGCATAGCAACCTACCCTGAATTCTTGGGATAGCAGATCCATGATTCATATTAACCCATTAACTGCCATTATCCGCAATTGGGGTTCTCAGGCCTTTTTCCTTGTTATGTGATACTTTGTACTTAAACTTGCAGATTTTATTTCTTCCATAGACGTAGACATCCTAAACGAAATATACAAGCAAGTTTTTTCATTCCTGAATGTCAGATGTCGATTTAGTCGCTAGTTAGTCGATTAGATCGCTAAGGCATTGTATACTCCTGGCCAGGGAGTACATATGACTTGTGTCAGTTCAAATCTTCATCTAAAACCGTGCTTAGCTGCTGTATGACTGGGGTTAAGTCGGAGGGAGAGGCCGGTGTAAAGCAAACGGTGGTTGGTCCGCACCGAAGTTGACGGGGTACATGCAGCTAAGTTCTAACGTTTTTTGTTTTTTTAGCGCTATGCGCACAAAAATAATTTGGCCGTTAATGGGTTAAGATTTTGTGTCACTTCGTCTACTCTGTACCGATTCTCTATACCGATTATCTATACGCTACTCTATATACCGATATACGCGAAAGAGATAGTCTGATGTATCATTTTTTTCGTTGATGACGTGTGACTGACCGAGGGCCTCCTCCAGTGACAGCCGGGCTTGTTGAAATAGTCTCGTTCGCTCATACACACGCGCGAAGATTTTGTACTAAACCTTCATACAACGATGGATTGCAATTGGTGCAACGCATTCGGTGGCTAGAAACTGTTCCCACTACGCTGTCAGCTGTCCTTATTAAGTGTTAAGTGTACGCTGTCCTTATTAAATGTTAGTATTTCTTGAACTCCATATTGGTCTTACCAATGCGCTTCGTTGCCTCGGTATGTAGGTTGACCAAACGTGCAAAATACAGCTCTCTATAAGTAATGTTGAAACCAAAATTTTCTCAGATACCGGCGTGATATCTGATTTATGAGTTGTCGATTTTTCGTTTTATTTGACTGATAATTGTACAATGCACTTTGTTACTACTCTCAAGTGATTCATGTTTCAAGTAGAACTGTTTTCAAACCTTTAGAGGTGGTAAATTAAAATTATTCGAACTTTCAACAAATATAAGAAAGCGAATTGATAAGAGGGAAAATGTTAAAGACTTTTTATTTAAGTTTCGTAAAAATAAGAATTAAATGATACGAGATTATATTTTAATACTTGATGAATTTTTTAAAATCTAGCTGGAATCAAAGCTTGAAGTTTGTATATTCCCAAAAGTAAAGCTAAGATTTCTTAATTTCGAAGCCCAAGCCCGTATTTTACAAAAGCTCTTTTCCTTAAATCTTCTTCCGTCCATACAAAGGACAAAGACTTCCTTTACTGTCGGTTCCTTTGCTCTGTGATCAACAGTGCCTGCGGGCTTGTCGTCTACGGCCGCAAAGTCAAAAGCGACGACAAGAAAATCGGAAGCTCCTGCTCCTCGGGCTGTGGCTAAAAAACAGGTGAGTGTATTCTTTTTGCCATTTGGACATGTAAGCTGCGGCAAACGACTGCAGTGCAGACGGATAGTACAGGGATCTAAGAGGTAGGAGGTCCGAAATGGGATACAGAAAGAAACAAGTAAAAACATGGATTATGGATACACCATGTGTTAGAGAATTCTTTTCTAAATTTAGCATCAGGATTTATCCACTTTTTTGTTACCAGAGCCCGGAAATAAGAGTTTTTCTGGTGAGAATTTGCGTTTTTCCGGCGCACGATTACATAACTTTCTCTTCTTACGAAGTATTCGTAAAGCGAGAAAGTAAAAATATACTAATTCTAGAAAAGTGTTATTATTTCATAAGTCACAGTTTAGTAGTCCATTATTACATATATTTTGCAATTGGAGACGTATGAGATATTTTTGGTTATTACTTAATATTTTAAATACAAATTTAGCATTTAAATAATCTTTAAATGGAGAGTGACTTTGAATGTAGTTTTGCTCGGGAATAGAAATTATCTAGCTTCGAGCCCATAAGCTTCTGCCTCAATTTCCGAGGAAGACTCCGATAGATCAATATACAATTTGTGGTGGGCAAAATGGGTGGGTGACAGGTTTTTCCGGATTCTCCCATTTCCTGTGCAACGTCCTGTGTCTCTTATGTTACTTGTCTTTGTTAGTTCTGCATACCTATTGATGTTATTAATTTTAATGTCATGATCTTGTGTACACGGTCAGAAATTTCTGCATTACTTTTAATGTAAAAGTACATGAATATAACTATCATGTACATACATTAAATTTACGGTACATGTGTATTAAATTTAATGTACCAACGTATATTAAATTTAATGTACCTATGTACATTAAATTTACTGTGTTGTAATTCAATGTAATTTACACCTGTACATTAAATTTAATTTACACATACTTGAAAGTTACTGTACGTGTACATTAAATTTAATTTACGTACATGATAATTACTTTCATGTACTTTTATATTAAAAGTAATGCAGAAATTTCTGACTGTGTGCTTTCTACTTCTCCTTCAAGCGTAAATTCTTTTACTCCTAAAACGACGTGGCAACCAGTACAAATGAATGATGTTACATATTTCCAGATTTCGTATCTTTCCTATGGAATAACTAAATGATAAATTCTACTTTAGAGGGCAAATGGAGTCAAGTTAGCATTTAGTTAATTAGTACAGCAGTAATCCTTAATCACTAAAATTAGGTAAAATTTAAATCTAGGTTCCACGGGCGTTAAGATCATGGGTCACCAAAATCCTTTTTATTTCTAGTATTATTAGAATGCCCTTGGCGCATATATAATCATTAACTTGTATATCAAATATTATCGATTTAATTTAACCAAGAATTTATTTAAGGAATGTGGAAGACAATAAATATTTTACTTTTAGTAAAAAATAAAAAAAATATTTTAGTCAATAATACAAAATTATTAGCACTTGAGAAATGAAAAATTCACAACTTATGAAATTATACTCTTCATTGTATTTTGTACATATTTTTTGCCAATTTAAAAACTGCAGAATCAAACTTTTTCCATCTTTTTTATGGCCTTTTGTCTCCTTCTGTAGGATTTACTTTTATAATTTCCCTGAAAGTAATAGTTGTATTGTTAATAAATTATATTTATTCAGCATTATCTTTTTACACAGATAAACAAGTAACAATAAAAAGAACTGACAGATGCAATTGATTTGCTTGTACATAGGCACTGAGTACAAAAAGGAGAAACATACAGGCACAATAAAAGAACAAAATGAGAAAGAAAATAGATTTTATTTAAATAAAACTATTAGCAATATTATTACTAATTGGTAATATTATAATTATATAATGTTACCTATTTTCTTTGGTCATTCTAGAAATTACTAAATCAGAAAAAACATTTTGTTCGTAAGGATACAATCCATTCTCTATTTAACAATATTCATTTTGACAATGTTTTCTTTAATGCAATTTTTCTATTAGTTAAAACAGACGAATTGCCAGTTTATTAAAAAACTCAAGGTTGTAATATAACTACTTTTTTCTCAAATGTTCTATCGATCGTAATTATTTATTTAATGAAACACAATTTATTTCAAAACGTAATACTTACTTTGATATTTTTAAAGGTTACGAAAAAGAAACCCAGACCTCCACGGCGCATACCAACATATCCTCGACGATCAGATTCAGAGTCCGGCAGCCTGACTTCCGCCCCAATGTCGACCTCTTCGTCATTCTTCTCGTCATCGTCATCACTGTCATCCGACTCCTCATACTCCACAGACAGGGAGAAACCAAGAAGATGACTTCGAGATCTTCAGAGCCCAAGTTACGTACTGTCGTCTGTAGTGATAGGTTATCTCTCGCATTGAAGAAGCGATCAGTCCATTCCATCTTCAAACGGAAGATGAACCTCCAAACACCAGAAAACCTCGATGATTTTGCAAGTTTACATAATAAAGTATATAGGAAAATATCTCTGGATGATTCACAACCTCTTACAACTTCTATGACAATTTGATAATCAATTTTACATAGCTTCTGAGCGGTATTATCCAAACATATGGGTGGGATGACTTGTCAACGGTTTGGCATCGCCGCCTGCATTGTTCCATCAGCTTTGGATAATACAGTAATAATTTTCACCGGATGGTCCCTCTCACACCTTCACGGTAAAGCACGCCTCAAAATAGAAGACCATGTAGCCGGCGAAGAGGGACTTGGAATTATGACGAGTAACAACCGTCAGCGATGCCCGTCATCACCACCGCATCGTCCTTCCCAATGAGGACCGCATCTCGCGCACCGCTCGCCCTCCAACAGCTGACGGCCACGATGACGCAGCCGCACCTGGCCATCCCACGGACGTCGCCAGAGCGCCTCTTCACCGCTCCGCCCCGCCCCTCCGCCTCCGCGCCTCGCCTGTGCACCACTACGCAGGGTTACCATTTGTCCCGGCAACTTCGCTTTTAAGTCATGTTTAACATCTGTAGCCCAGCGCCGCCACTCGCGTAACTTGGTAGCACGCAGCGCCGGCGCCGGTGGAGGCGGGGGCCTCATTACAATGCGTGGCTCGTTGAAACTTGCGAGCGGCGGCGCGGGGCGTGGCGGGGAGGAAGAGGTGGCGGAGTGGGCGTGGCGTCGGCGAACTTGTCCCGCTCTAAGAGACCCGCGTCTGTCGGCTTGCCGAACCCGCAGGCCGGGGGGCGGGGCGGGGGCGACGACAGCGCGCGCGCGGCGGGCGGCGGAAGTGGTGAGCGGGGAGGGGCGGCGCCGGGATTGAGTCGCCCTCCGGAGGGAGGGGAATGAGAGGGCGGGGTGTGCAGCGTCCCGGCGTCGCCGCCGTCGCTGTCTCCAGCACTTCAGTCAGTCGGCGCGAGGAGCCTCGAGCGGAGTGGAGTGGAGCGGAGCGGAGGAGGGGCGGGGCGCGCTGAAGAGGCTCCTCGCAGTAATTTCGGCGCTCCGCCGGAAAAATCGGAAATCGCGCGCTTCTGTCTCCGGCTGACAGCCGCGTGCGCTGAGGGGGTGAGGGGGGTGCGACGCCGGGTCAATAACCGTGACATGCGAGGCGCGCGTCAGGCAGATCGGACGCCCGCGGCTCCAGCGCGGCCGCGCCGCCCTCCGCCTTCCGCCCTCCGCGCGCCACGCTTCGTCGGGCGCCCGCTTGGCTGCGCTGCACTCGCTCCCGGGCCTTTTACGAACTTATTCCAGGAAGGAAGTTCTTACACGTATAGAACACTTATAGTGTAGAAAGTAGATCCCTATGTAGTCGATTTAACAATTAATTTTTTGTAAATAAAATGTATTTTTGTTGAAACTCGTGTCTAAAATCTATTTTTCGTTTTTTAATTATAACTTACAAAAGTGTGTGAAGTCATTTTATGCCTAGTCATTTTTCCGTGAAATTAACCGTTAATGGGTATTTCAGTTAAATTGATGTTAGTAAATGTTTTGGGTCTACTAATATTTTAATTTTAATTTCGTAAATGTGTGAGAGCTGACTTGAAAAACAAGAAAATTGTTGTTAGGAATTGGTTGTGACGCGTGGAAATTTTCCCGCAATGCATGACGCTGCTTAATAAAGCAATTCTCTTTGCCAAGGTTTACGAAATATTTTACATTACGAAAATATAAGCCAGTTTGCGGAAAAATGTCTGTAAAACACTCGATTATTCTCGAGAAAGGTATTGATCACCGAAAGTAATTTCCGAGAATTAAAACACACGTAAAGTTTCGTGCACAGTTTTTTAAGCGGTTCATAAACATTGCTTTGACGTCGGCTTTCAATGCATTGTATGCCATGTGTACAAAAACTGAAGGAGCATACTTTTCGTATGTTATAGATTATAAGTCGTTTATTTTAAAGATTTCTTGAATTGAAAATCACAGAAATATCTGTGTTATGATACGCGTACGTTAGTGTGCAATGTGAGATTGAAAACATACCGTTTCAATGACATATTTGCATTGAACCTGTGTCAGGAAATGCTCCTCTATTGCTTGGGCAGGGTAACAGTTGTCTAGAAAGCAATTTAATTGGAAATTATTACTTTTTTCTTCGTGATTATCATTTGTTAAACGTAGTAATAAAAATCAAATACAAAATGCGTGAATAATTTACATTGGAATATTATTCATTATATGTATTATTAGAATATTATATACTATACCAGGCTTATAGTCCTCTGGAATGGCTCAGGGGCAGCTTACTAGCTTCCCGGTCTGTGGTCCCCGGGTTCGCTTCCCGGTCGAGGCAAAAATATAGTCATAGTTTCCCTTTAAAATCGTCCCAGTTTCTGTAGCTGTGTGATGAAGAAAAGCTCAAGCAGGCGGATAATGCTAGTTATGGTGAAGAGAATACGTCATGTTCGCCTCATGTCGCTCTTATCCCCAAGCATGGGAATTTAACTAGACTCAGGCAAGGGGGACACCGGTGGCTGGCTGGCGAAGTCGGACTACCGACCCAAAACGCCAAATAAATAGACATAAATTTTAGGCTAGTTCACTAGTCAAATATTATTTTTCACTCGAACAGTTCCATTTTGTCATTGATATACTCAAAACATTGATAGTGACCTTTAAGAGAGCAAGTATTGCTGAAGTTTTTCCAAAATGAATGGCTAATTCCTTGTCCAATCCGAGAAAAGACGTCAATACTAATTCAAAATATCAACGATTACGGCGCAAAGCGCACATGTATGCGCACATGTATAGGGAATGCCCTCTCCTGGCAATATTAAATGTTTGAGTCTAATTCTCAGAATCTATTGAAATTAGGCTTATGATATTTTAATATATTAGAGATATATCATTTATAATACCACTGAAAGAACGGTTTTCGAAAATGTTTATTATTTTGTAGATACAAATATTTTGTCATATGCATTTTTTACAGCGTTTTCTCGTAAATAAAGTTTTGCAGAATGGATACTACTAAGATAGTCAGAAAAAATATTTCTGTAAATGTAGGAGACCTTTATCAAAATTTTATGAAAAGTTTAGATTTCTAATACAAATGTAAGTTGAAAAAAGTTAATTTAGTGTTAAAAATATCAGCTTTCGGGAAATGGGCTTTAAAGATGCAACCCTTCGAGTTACATAATTTGTTTAATCCGAATAAACATTTTCCAATAACTACTTCCTTTTGAGACTTTCTTATATTGGTTAGCTTCACAACTTAAAGTTTCCAATTTATTTTCTGCGAATCTAAGTCTTAGTGTGCTTATACGCTGCGTTGTGTACCAGCATCTAAAACTATTGAAGCCAGCACGTATGACCAGTGAGAGAAGAACTTCGCATATAAATAATAAAAATATTTGTAAGAGTGATATAAACATAATGAAAACGCCAATTTGAAGAGAAAATTATGAATATTTATAAAAAGTAAAATACCAAAAACTACTTTTTGACTGCAAAATCCGTGGTCTCGTAAGAATGTTGTATTCAGCGAAACTAGCGTCAGTGAACTAAGGTAACTTGCTTTGATGGTGTCAAGGTTGCTAGGAAGGTAAAAATCAAATAAATCGAATTTCGAATTATATAAAATTATTGTAATTTCATACATATCCATAACATTCTATAAGTCAGTGTGAATGCCGATAATTGGCAAAAAATGTAAAAAAGTAAAGGCTTTTCAGACACGCACGGACGATCATCTAAAAAAGCATACACAAATGACACAATATTCACAGAAGAGAACGTACGTCCAGTAAATTTTTAAACACCTGCATTCTGCGGGGTGATATTCTGCGGAGTGATTCACTTAACGGGTTGGGTGGTGTCCCGCCAGTTTTGTAGAACATTGATGCTCCTTCAAACGTCGAGTAACTCACGCAACTGTCCTTCAAAATGGAAAAATTCATGCCACCCCTTTGGACTGTCAGTTTTAGGCAGGTCGAAGTCTGAAGGTTCATGTTCCATTGATGAGGTAAAGGGAGATGTGTTCTGTGCATTTCTTTTAAATGCACCCCGTATTTACAAGGGAGATGACATTTTGTTTCTCTTCGACGTTGGTAACTAGCTGGATGTTTTGTGATATTAAACTAAAGAATGCTTATAATTAATGATGAAATAGAAAGCATATGTAAATGTATTCAATTTTCTCAATTCATACTTAGCATCGGTTGTAACGTAAACTTGTTGTAACTATTATTATACCATCCATCAATGTATCGATTTTAATTGTTCATTTGTAACAATTTTACTATAGGTGTTATTTTCAGATCTCATGCCTTCTTCAAATGCACCCTTTGGTGAATAACATATTGTTCGGAAGATCATTTATCTGCAACGACACAATCCTAATTCCTTTGCTGAATCGGACAAACTCATTCAATAAAATTCCATCATTCCAAAATCTTACAGAAGTCATCCCGAAGACTAGCTGAAATTGCGAGACAAATTGCCTCGTTCATCAAGTATAGCCGCATTTCTTTGAGATGACCCCGTGCAATTGTTACTTATTCTCAGAGGAATACCGGTGCGCCGGCACCGCTGTCTACAAAGGAGAGAGGGACGGGTCGGATTAGGGTCAGTGAATCGATGTGCGTCGCCGGAGACTAATGGCGGTCGAAGAGGCGTTGCCGCTGTGCCATTACTCGGGGGCCAGCGTTCACGGGGGCGGAGGAGGTAGGTCGCGTCGGGCTCGGCGTGATGAGATTCGCCTTGAAGCATTTCTCTGTGGACCCCCGACGCTGGCGCGCTCCTGGAACGGCGGCGGCTGGCGCAAACGCACGCACCGCGAAGTCAATGCAGCGAAGGCGGTGGGTCGATGGCCGTGAGAAGAGAGGCTTCGACAAGGAAATTAAGATACTCCACACCGCTTTCCTTTTCGATCTGCAGAATAGAAATTATTTTTAGAACAGTATATTTATTTCGAGATATTGGCGGATTATTGTTGACACGGGTTACTAACTTTCAGGTGCTTACGTACGGAATACAATTTTGAGGCACGGCGGCCAACTGGAATCTAGAAATACTGCAAGAACTTCAATCAAAATGTTTAAGATTGCTTGCCCAGTCCCCCTTGGTTTGTTTCAGATAAAACGTTGAACAATGACTTCATTGTACTTACAATATACCAAGAAGTCCAATTCTGTAGCCAAACGCATTACAAACGCTTACAAAATCATCCAAATTTCCTAGCATTAAACTTACTGAACAATAGTCAAGATTTAAGAAGATTGTGCCTCTGAATCTCTCAAATATGTTTGATTATTAAATACTAGATATATGAATATATCTGAAAATTATTATGTTTGTCTTTTGATGTTATATTAGTAGTGTATACCATTTATATTTGTGTTGTACATAATATGAATAATATTATATATATATATATATATATATATATATATATATATATATTAAAAAACGTATTTTAAGTAAGTGGTATTGTTTAAAGGGCATGCAAGTTTAGATAACGGTTTTCACATGTCAACACGGTGTGCCCAGGTTATCTTAGAAATGTATATGTGAGTTATACAAATCTAAGTTGCAATGAGTATGACGATGACATTCGAATGTTAAAATATTTTTTCAAAATTAAGAACTGCAATCTTTTCATTGTCCGATTATTAACGACGGTTTTATAGTATTACAAATTTATGTTAACGAAATATCAAACATTATCAGAATCTCTAAAATCAAAGCTCAAGGTACCCAACACAAGTATTTTTTCAGGCGTACTTTTACTTTTCAATAATAATATTAATTAAGGCTGTAATGCAATGGGATAATAAGGTAAGCAAACATGCTTTTAAGTCAGGAAAATACACATTACAAATGAAGCGTGAATAGGTAGAAGAACTCCACGTCAGGTTTCAATGTTTTATTATATATTGCAATAGGAAACATCATAAATCATTTAACCACAAACCAAAATATGATACAAAATTATTAAAATAATTTGCAATTCAAATGAAACAGTAGGATTTTTTAACCATATAGGACAATGGCCTCCTTCCAAATTCAACATACCAAAATACTCCATTAATCATTATTTTGAAATGCGCTCCATTAGAAGAAGAAGAAGCATGCCACTCATTCGTTAACGACTTCGCCGGTCAATTTGGGTTTCGAATCCAAATTACTGCTTCACGGAGGTCAATCGACAGATGCGTCAACGAACGCGATTGCTTCACCAAGGTTTCTGTCAGCCGCTTCCGCTCCGCATTCATTTAACTTCGCCCCTGAAAACCAGGTTCTACCCGACTTCACCGTGACAGCTGGAAATGCGTGGGTGACATTTGGGAAGATGAACTGCGAGTGCCAGCCAGAAGGTACACCTGGAATATTTTCCAATTCAAAATCGAGAAACATATTAACAGCATTAGTTATTTGGAAGTGAAATTTGCGAATTTCTGCTTTGTGAAGTTAATTTTTTAAGCAACGTTAAGTTATATTATGGGCGTTATAATTTTCTTATTGAATAACTATTACCCTATTTTGTATTCTTTATTGTTTTTGTTTTTCTCATGTTCTCGTGTTTCAAAGTATTGAAAAAAACTTCTTGTAATTAATGGATCTATTAGTGTTCCGGGGGCATAAACTGTTTCGGTAATTAGCCCATAAATGTAGTGCTTGTTGTACCTCGGGAGGTGGCGGTGTTCCTCTCCCGCTGGAACATGAGATCCGACGTCGACCACCACGGCAGTTTGCGGGGTATCCCCTCCAGTTAGCGAGGCACTGCACAGCCGGGGCACAATTTCTCATTAAACTAAAATGTGTTACTCCAATTTAGAAATTTGAAAGTGTAAAAAATTGTAACATTTGTTTTTTTAACTAAATTCTCTGTATAAACTTGTAATTTCTTAATATATAGAAAAGGTAAATTAATGTGATAATGATAGGCCACCTAACTGTGTAAATTAGATAATCATAGTTATTCTTTCTTTCAATATTATCATAAGCATAAATTCCATAGAGTAAATTAGAAGTTATTTATTTTCAAGTAAATGAATGACCAATACATGAAACAGTTTCCCGTGATTCATGATGGTGGGAGAAAATGATCGAAGTGTTTTATATGTGTCGGGTTGGGAAGAGATATTGAAGTGATGTTGTCAGACAATATTTAGTGTGTGGTGCGTATTCATCTATTTATAAGCGTGTAAGCACGAGACGTGCTCAGAAACTAATAATGGCTCATAATGTTAAAGTGTGTGATGTCGGTTGTGGCGTGAAACAAGCTCTTTAAAAAACTTTATATTCCGCAAAAGTGTGGATTACTCTGTATTGTAGGGTTGAGAAACCGGCAGAGGTGGCTCAGTGCATCAAGTGATATCACTGCAGTGTCTCTGACCGGGAGGTCCTAGGTCCTAGGAGTCTTGACGGCCGCAGGATTTTCGACAGGGCTTTTCAGTTAGGTCGAATTCAGTCGCTGACTAAAGGAGAATTCTAGTGGGAGGCTGTTCTGATTGGTAGGTTTCCGTGGTTTCTCCGACCATCACCAGGCGAATGCCGGAGCACAACCCTAAGAAACGGGCAAAGGACCGCGCGAGATTTTTTCTTTCTCTTCCTTGGTCTATCCTCTCCTCTCCTATCACACGCGCACGCGCACGCGCACGCGCACGCGCACGCACACACACACACACACACACACACACACACTAACATGCGCTACACTACCACACATGCCGGGAGACCGGTCGGTGACTTAGAACTTGTCTCGGCTGGGGTAGTACCTCCCTGGTATGAGATACCTGGTTTAATTGCAAATATTGCATGCACTATTGCACGAAAACTACTAAAATTTTCAAAAAAAATCTACATGAACGTAATGAAAGAGTTATTCATGGACAACAAGTTTCATTTGTAGGAAAAATCTCTATCTTCAATTTTATAGTTGTTGGAAGATGCCTGAAAAAATTAAAACTTTTTTTAAAAAAAACTTTGGAAAAAACCCGCTACTCGACGGTAGGTCGCCGGCGGATCTCGTCATCCAGATCACCGCCATCTCCCGATGAAAAACGAGCGCTATACTTACGCGACTAATGACCTCTGTAGTTGACGGGCTCGGAATCACTAATAATCAATCAATCGAGATGGCGACAAAATTCGACCTAGCTATTTAGCTTGTGACGAAAACCCGTCCCCTTCGATACTGGATTGCTATGTCCTTCCTGTCAGAGTTACCACGAGACAGCGGTATTGCTGCCCTGAGGAAGCTCAGTCCATCTTTTCGTCACTCATATGTTACATATTCGTTATCAGTTTATATTATTGAGAATCAAATGGACATCTTGGAATCTAAAACAGTTTTTTAATTGAATGATTTTAAAAGGTAAACAAGTCCATGTTCCAGAGTTTTGAGAAGAAAAAGTAAACTTCGTAACATCCGCAGTTGGCATTTAGGGCATTTATGTTTTACACAAAAGTTGTAGCACTAGTTATTAGTCTTCATTGATTGCTTGGAGTTCTCAGTAACTTCAAATTTGCACTTCTGTGATGTACAAAACAGTTTCTTAATCAGTGACTATAATTATCACGTAGTGCATTACCTTTTTATTTTAAAGTATACAGAAGAATTTCTTTGTCATAGTTTCGTTCAATAATTTTCACAGATATTGATAAATTAAAAACATTTCCAATACAATTTTAAAAAGATAATTAAAGTAATATTCACAGTGCATAATGATTGTTTTGTTTCAAAAGTTGTAAACCTCCCTCATTTAATTCTTCAAGTATTTGTACTGAAATATATAAATTGTTTGTTTTTTTATTCCCCAATAATGAATAATGAATGTATAGAATTTTCTAATCTCTCTACAGTAACATCCCACACATATCTAATTTTCTATGTGCATTCTTGCTGCTCGACATTTTAAATTATATCCCAACTTTCTACGCCAATTTTCCACCATATTGGCTTTTGTGGTTTGGATGTTTACTGCATAACTTCATTCAATTCAACATCTTGAATTAATGTCATGCATTTGTGTTACAAATGTCAATAATTGCTAAGTATTAACACTCAAAGGAAGAAAAGTTTGGGAATAATAGCTTTCCCCGCTTTTTAATTTATTATGTAATATGATATGTTACCTACTTTCTTTGTACTGCACTGATTTTTCGAAAAGAGGAGAGGAACAAGTTTCATGTTTATTTTTTAGAGGTTTTTGAGACTTCGTGAATCGTAACAACGTATATTTCTAGTTTTTTCTTTTTACAACATGATTTTTGCAAAATATAGACTGGAACAAATTTGTTTCTAAGAGTCTAAAATTAGCCTCCAATTTTGGATACGGTTCCATTCTTGTTTAGGTTTTTGCATTTTTATTGTATTTGCCATAAGAACATGGCATGTTAACTGTTTTTGTTTGTACAGCCATGTTTTGTTCGCAAAATATACCTAATTGCTAAAATTAGCCTTTAAATTTTGGTTAGGGTTCCATATTTTTCTATGGTTTTTGTGTTTTGGTGAATATTAGCCCATAAGAACGTGTAATTTGTTGCTTTTTGTACAGCGCTGATTTTTGAAAATTATGAACTTAGGCATATATTCCCTAGACCCTAAATTATCTTTCAATTTTGCATGCATTTTCGTTGGTTTGCAACAGTGGGAAGTTGTAATTTCTAGGTCAGTACTGCTTGCTTTAGATCATCTAACGTTAGCAGGAGCTACGCTCTTAAGAAATCCACAAGAGCCAAAAATTCTGGAAAAGAACATTTAATTAACCTTTGAAATTGGATATGGATTGGTTGAGTTTGGTTTTGGGACGCTGCTAGCTTCAGATGGCTGGAGAAGAGTATTACTCACTTGTTTCTTGCTCTGCATCCTCAACAACAGCCCGCCTTGATACGCACCCAAAGCGCGCGGGTAACCAAGCTCGTGCAGTCGTCCTCAGAATATTAGTTCCTTGATTGCGTCTGCAATTCTGCAAACAGCTCTTTGCGACTCTCATACTGCAAACAGTTTGTGCACCGTTGGTTCGTAAGTGTATGGTCGCATAGGACTAATAGGGATGAGGAAACGTTGCGCTTTTAGTTAGTGATCTCCATGCATTATATCACTTCTTGTATGGCGTACCAGACTACTTTGTGTTTGTACTTTTGAATATTTATTTTTGTTGTATATTTGTGTTTTGTTTTAATTAACTGTACAAATACCTCTTGACATAAAAAACATTTTAAGGGTACAACAATCATTAAGTCAATATAAACCATTAAGGCATCGGTGAAAAATCAGTTAATAACCTATACCATCTTACAGAAAATCATCCATCGAGAAATTCTTATTAATATTGATGATTTTTATGAGTGGTGGACATTCTCTGAGGCAGACAATTTATTATTAAAAATTCTAAATATTTTACGTTTTAAAAAAAGGTACACATATTAATGGGAAAAAATATTACATGAATGTCCCTTTTCGCGTTTTATAATGATAATTAACACCGAGTCAAATTTGCCTCAAAATTCCATTTCGTGGTTGAACTATTATTACGCGTCAAGTGTTAATCCTAATTCACTGCCCCTGGGTGTAAATCTTACACAATCATTTACGCTCATGAATGTGAGATTATTGTTAATGTATTTGTTTAATATCGCGACTGAACTGCCGTTCAAAACATGGAAGTGGGTCACGGTCCAATATTAGTGACAGCGCTCGGTTGTTTACGAGCAGCATTTGTCGTGTGTCACTCTGTTATAATTCAATTTCTCAGATTCCACAGCATGACACATACAAATGTGGCTCGTTAAATTTTTAATGAGCGTCGAAAGTAGGTCTAATAATGTTGAATTATTGTTTTCCTCCTAGAATAACATAAACAGGAAAGCGTTAAATTGTCAATATAATAAGAGCTTCAAATTCAGCAAACTATATTCACTATATTTTCGAATGAGAAAGCAACTCGAAAAAAGTACGATCTGTGCACGAAAGAATTTTTGAGTCAAACGATGAGAGACAAATACTTGTAGACAATTTATATAAAATTGGCATTCCGAGAGTTCAACATACATGGTGTAAAAACGACATAGAGTAAGTATTTGGACCCGCAATAAACGGTTCAACTCAGATTAAAAATATTCTGTAAAAGGACAAATTTGTAGAAACGGTTACTTTTCTTGTATACCGATGTCATGTGCATTTTTAAGGCGGTTTTTGTCAAACTATCTGCAATATTGTGATAGAAAATGCAAATGGTATTTCAGACAATTTATCAATTTATCAATTTATCAATCACAAATATCAGAAACGGCGAAGCTGTCGGTCTCGTTTGTAATCCGGAAACGGACAATCAGGGCAACTTCGGTCAATTGCGTTACTTACGTGTCTATTGCAGGCTGTGAAAATGCGAATTGTGATGAGTCTGGTTGTAAAGGCGCAAATATAAGATTATTCCATACAACACTCACATGCAATAACGAGAAACACTTATTATGATTTGAAACACATAAATAAAAGAAGTATGTTAATATTATTGACGTGCGGCGTAATCTATACTTTCTAAGGTAATCACAATTCTCTTAAAACTGTGATGTAGGCCCCAGTGGTTCATTTACTACAAAAATTTCAGGTACCAACACTTAACTTTTAACAATCAGCACAGTTATCTCCATCAACATCTTCCCCTTGAACGATCTACTAACGGAGATTCCTCTCATACGCAAGGTAAAACCTTTCTTCTACTTTTCTTCTACAAGCAAAACAGTGCTTACTCCAATAGACTCCCAATGCGTGGACAATAATTTAAAAAAACGGAAACCGCCAACCTCTGTAACAATCTTTGTAACTAATCCAAAAGTAATGTCAATGCTATTCAATATAATGTTCCCACTCACTCGCTTATCGGTTTCCTCGGCGAAGAATGTGACGTTGAGGTTGAAAATGAAGTGGGCATCAGGATCACTCAAATTTATGTACATTTAAATCATAATGAATATTTTAAAGTAATTCATCATTTAAAACAATTACAAATCAAAGACTTATTTTTGAAACCAAATGGAGAATATATAAAAGTAAACAGACTGTTCGACAAATCAAGAAAACGTATGGAAATTGTTGCCGTAGATTTAGCGGAAAACCCACATTCCAAACATTTTTTAATTAATTAAATGTCAAGAGCATCACCACTTTTCTCAATGTTACACATCTTCCAAATCTACATCAAAATGTGTGAATTGTAACGGTGATCACATTGCTAACTATCGATGCTGAGTGGTAGAGGGAGTAGGGAGAGGAGGAGTGGACCTAGAGATATAACTCAGGGCTTAGCAATTCATGTATATTGATAGCTCTATGTGACCCCAGTCAGGCCGGAACAGGCCAAACCAGGCGCCCTACACCACCCTCCCACGCCATCCGTCATTGAATGAAACAGGTCCGTCGAAAACCTCCCCGACGCTACAAGTTTCATTCCAATCGCCTGCGGCATGGGGCAGATTAAGATGGAGCGGGGGGATAAAAAATCATATCTTCATAACCGTTGGGAATATCATGGTAAAGAAATAAGTTGGTTCCAAGAACTATAATATGTCTGAATTTCGTGTTGGTAGATTCAAAAGTTTTTGAATTAAAATGGTTCGTACGTAGAGAAGGCGACAATTGATTTAATATGAGATCATTTTTGTAATTGAATAAGCAAGTTAAAAAAGTATTTAAAAGCTGACAAATAAATTAGTGGTTCTACAGAATGGCACAGACTTTCTCGTATTAGTTTGTTCTTTGGTCTAGGCTAGTTATTCAGGCTTGCTACATACACATGTGAGATGCGATCTATCGTCGCCCAAAGTACATTTTGTAATTTTGTCAATTTTTCGTTTTTATAATGATATAACCGATATATTACTTTAAGAATTTTGAAGACGTGTAGTACTTTGCACCAAATGACAATTTTTATTGACAAATTGGGAGACTTTAAAAAAAATGGAGTTTAAGCGTCACTGTAAATGCGAAATTTGTAACTCTTTTCCACAGAAAAATTTTTGAGTTTTCAAAAAACTTCATTTTGAATCATTTGAAATACCTTAACTCACAATTGCAATAGTGTTTACAAATTGCTGGAAATGTGCATATTAACGACGCGAGAGATATAAAAAGAAATACATTTGTGTAATGTTTGTAAAACCAAAGATTGCCCTAAAACAAACTATATGTAATGTTAAATTGACCAATTAGTACTATCCGTTGGAAAAGTTTTAGAAAACAATTGGAACAATTTTTTTGAAAATGGCGTTTGAGTGTTTCTGAAAATGGTGAATTTCGAGCTCATTTTCACAGAAAACTGTTGTTTTCGAGAAACTTTATATCACATTATTTGAAACAACGTACTCATAAGTGCAATAATGTTAACAAATCGTCACTAAGGTAAATGTTAACTACGCGAGAAAGTTAAAAAATACATTTTTGTATTTAAAAAGCAATAACAACAAAGAATAGAGCGAAATGGCGTTTATATAATCTTATAGGGTGCGTTTTGCACTATTCCTACCAAAAGTTTAAAGAAAAAAAATTGGAGCTGTTTTTGGGAAAATCTTGGTTTTGTTTAACCACTGGAGAGAAGCGACTTCATCAACTAATGGGTTACTCAAGAGTTTAGGATATTTTCCATGAAGGGTCTTGTTCTTCCAATCTGTCTACATATTACTTATCTGGAAAACAATTTCAGTGTTGGTTTCAGTCTTCTGGAGATTTAGAGCCGAATAGTTTGTATTCGCCGCAACAACATACTTCAGTAACACACTATCCGAGGCGTGAAAGCACATTCGCATTTTCTTTTCTTGTGACCTGCAAAGATTGGAGGTATTAAGCAGGCCTCTACCTCATTGGTTTCTAGGGAGATAAAGCCTTTCAACAGCGCTCTTGGAATGATGTATTCTGAATTTGGTGAGGGTGGTTCGAGAAAGCGTATCCAGTTCTCGAAGGTCTGTGCCTGAATATTTCAGAATACCAAAGAAATATGTGAATACTTGGACAGCATAGGTTTTAATAGCACTTATTAGATTTCTGGAGTACAATGTTGTGTTCATGAACTTTGTGATTCTTGAATTGTACCTTTCTTTGAATATCGACTTCGTATTTGTGTGGTTCAGTTGTCTATTTTGTTGGATACCAAGGTACAAAAGTTCTCGAAAATGACAAATTTCATAAGGTACTTCGCCCAATTTACCGTTTTTCACGTGTATTTCGACACATTTATCGAATCCAAAGAATCGAATCCAATCCGAATCCAATTTATCGAATCCAACGTCTTCTAAATACCCACGTCACATACTTCAGTGCTTTCAGGTTGTTTTGACTCTCGGCAAACAGATTAAGATCTATAAATAGCTAATTCGGGAGATAGGATCTCTGTCGCAGTCCGTACCCTAGACATTTCTTGTTTAGAAGCTGTGGCAGGGGGTTTATAGCTAAACAAAACCATAGAGTGTTCAATGAATCACCTTGAAATATTTCTCGACGAATATCAATCTTAAATGTATAATTCTTCAAATAAATCTCCGTACGCCAGTTTACGCTGTCGACAGTCAACTGTTCTTTGCATCCAAAGATACTTCTGATGCATCCTTTCTGTTCCATGCTGATGATATTGTTCTGATCACAATGCATGTATATCTTTTCGTGTAAAACTGATGTTAATAACTTATATAGTACAGAGAGACATGTTATTGGCCTGTAATTTTTGGGATCTGATTTAGTAACACTTTTGGATAGTAAATAACTAATACACGTAGAGTGCATAAGGTAAACAAAGTGACAATTGCTTGGCGATAGACATCTGGGAGTGGTTTAATTTGAATAGATTTTTGCTTGGCCCTGACTACTTATGACACGGGCAGACCTAAGTGAAATAGCCATAAGTAATATCACGAGAAGTGCTGTAAATAGCCAGAAAATTCACGAGCCGCGTAGTGGTCGAGGCGGTTGGAGCGTTGTGGTCGCCACACAACCTCCTCCTTGTCCCAAAGTCGACGAATAGGTGGAGCCCTACCTTCACCTTCCCTGTGGGCCACATCAGCCGGGGTGCAATTGCACAGGGATACTTTTACCATTATATAAATTAAAAAGAACAACAAAAGGTCTTAAATTTATTTATCTGAATCATGCCTGATCGTATTTCATGTGTAAAGCGTGAAATCATTCAGGGCGACTTTGACTACCTACTGACTACCGCTCTCTTGTGGCGAAGAGGTATTGTTTTGTCGTGCTCCTGCTGGTGACATCGTCCTTGAATCACTAATCTAAAATGAAAATGTTCATTAGCACTTGTACTAACTTCACACCAGATTGCGGAAAAAACTGTTTACCCTTCAATATTTTTAAAATATTAAAAATGATAAAATCACTCCATTAGTCTTTTGATTCTTTGCAAATTTAATAACTATGCAGTTCCATTGAGAACAAAAAACACAACCCCAAATCCCATATTTCCAATAATCGCTATAAATTATACCGTAACGTCACTCCCCACTGCGTACGTGGAGGGCAGTGGGGTGATCACATTTTTCCCCTCTCTGTGCAATGGATTGGATGCAGGCTCTGCTCCTGCGAAAGTCACCATTCAAATGTAGGAAAGTCCAGGTTGAATGCATTTACTTAATGAAAACAACAAACTTTTATAACTTTAGCAAACAACAACTGCAATCATAAAACAAGCAAACGAGAAAGCAATGCTTGATTAAACAACAAAACCTCCGATCTCGACCGCTGGTCAGGAGGGGCGTGCACGGTGACGCGTGGGCGGCGGCCGATGCGGGCAGCGTCTGCGAAGTCCCTGCCAAGGGCGCGTCAGGGTGACGCGGCGGCACGGCAAGCGACGCAGGCGCGCGGCGTCACGGGCTTGCAGCAACTGGGCGAGCGCCCGCAACGCCTTGTCGGCTGTAACGCGACGTCACGGCAAGCGGAAGGGCGTGGCACCTCCTCGCCCGGGCACGCAGCGGCTGGGCGGGCGCGGGCAACGCTTCGGTAGTTTTGCCGGGACGCGTCTATGTGACGCTGGCTCAAGGCAAGCGACTCGGGCGAGGAGTCGTCTCCCTACGGCGTGCAGCAACCTCGCGCCGCGCGCAGCGCCTCGTCAGCTTTGCCGAGGGCGCGTGGGTTCCGTATGACGCGGCGTTAAGGCGAGCAGCGCGGGTGGCATCCTCTTGCCAGGGGCTCGCAGCAGCCGGCGAAGCAGGCAACGCCTTGTCGGCTCTGCTCAGGGCACGCTCTCGCAACGACAGACTTCTTTGCAATTAACTCCCAAGTCAACCGTCCAAGTCCTGTGTCCTAAAACGACTGCCCCCGCTCGCCGGACGAACCCCACGCTTCCTCCATTGCCCCTACCTGCCTCCCCACCCTGCCCAATACGCTGCCCCTCCTTGCCTCCCCACCGTCGTTCCGGCGCTTGCACTTCGAAGTGATGTAGACCGTGACGTCTCAATACAACATTTAAGTTGCAATTATGTCGTTTTACAATCTCTGCCGATGAACCGCAGTAATACGTGCAATCAAGTACATACATAGTTTCGGAGATTTTTATTGTAATTTGATCTATATTCCCAAAATTTTGCATTGTGGTATTCATTGACAATTTACGGTGGAATTAATATGGTGTTAAGTAACCACCACTTACCATCTGGAGTTAATTTACTTGGACGTTCCCTTTCAATGTCGATACGAATGCAACGGTAAATTCTTGGTCCCACACATACCGGAAAATTGAAACATGTGAAAGAGGTTGGTTTCTTTGGCTGACAGATGTGGTTGTGCTACAACAAAACTTACTTTCTCGCCCGTTATTTCTGGAAAAATTACGCGAAAAGTACTGAACTTTTCGAAAAATTGTACATGCTCTTATTTCAAAATCTATCTTCAAGGAACAGATTTCATTTAGATGAAAAATGTGTATCTGAAAAATTTTTTGCAGTTTTAAAAAAAATCAGGGTTTTTAGCGAAATTGAGTCCTGCACCATTCTCTTAAACGTCCTTTGCACAATCTAACTACAAAATTTAATTAAAAACAATGTCATTTTTTTTTAAATTTCGAATATGTCCCAGTGGTTTTAAGTAAAGTACCCTCTAAAATTAAAATATCAGTTTCAAGTTCCAGAGATAACGTTATCAACCAGATCAAATGACGAATATCAGGTTTAGAGAAAATCGACTGAACGGTTTAGCCGCTAGCATTGTTCAAAGACGGACACACAGACAGTTAAATAGATGGACGGACAGAGGGACGGACAGACGTTTTGCCATCATTCGATATCTTGGTATCAAGGACTCACAAACAATTGATTTTGATTATACCACATGATAGAGGATTTTTTACCTAAATTTAACAACTGGATTTATCCTCTTTTTCATTACCATGTAATGTAAATTTTTCATTACCATGTAATGAAAGTTTTTCTGGCGAAAATTCGCCATTTTCGCGCAGCATTATATAACTTTCTCTAGCGAGAAATCAAAAAACTGAGAAAAAGTTTCCAGACTACGTAGTGTACGTAGCGCTGCTGTATCGACACCCGTGTCGGGTTGTATGAAACACTGGGGGCTTTGAAAAAGCGATTATTAGTTAAATAATATTACTCACTCATCATACCGTGTATACTGACCGCAATACTTCAGATATTCTAGCGCAACCAGAATGTGTTATATATGTTGGGAGGGAGGCTGTAAACTTAAGGGTCAACCGATTTGATGTTTTTTTGTCAAGAATTTGAATTTAATTTAAATTTGAATTTTAAAGGAATTTTTATGTGTTGATTTATACTTATTTACAATGTATTCACTCGAGTCATTGAGTGCATTTGAAAGACAAAATTGGTACAAACTTATTTGTGAATATTTGTCATCGGGTTCTGCGAGGGAGGGAGGAAAGCTGAAGGGATCTCCTTGAGTGCATTATAAACTATTTAGAAACATACTATTAATATTATCTTGTAATTTCTTTGAAATCAACGTATTACAGTTATTCCGTCTATCCATTTGATTTTTATTTTACATACCAAATAAAATAATAATGTAGGGCCAAAGAGGTTGTCAACTGGTTAATAAAAATCAAAATTATAAAAGTTTCAGTATTACGGTGCAATATTAAAAGTAAGATTTTTTATAAATAATACGGCCAATAAATAAGCATTTAGAAATTGAACAGACGTAAAAATTATTTTTGAATTAAATAATAAATATAAAGGTTTTCTCATAAAAAAGTCTTGAACATCTTGACCATTCGATTCCACGATAACTTTTAGTGCTTTTGTACCAGTGTGTTAAATATAATAATTGCCTTATCTGGAAAGGGGATGATCTTGGTAACTGGATAATTGCGTTAAATGTTAGCTATAAAGGCAGGAAGAGGCACGAAAAGGGTGAGAATGCGGGCGGGATGGGATGGGAAGCGAGTGTACTCGGAAATTTCTTCGAATGGACCTGAACTCTTCAGTCCTTGTAAATTTTTCCAGCAAAACTTACGAAAATAGACGTTACGAGAATAGACGAAAATATACGAAAATAGTGGCTAATTCATTCATTAATTCGCCGCTACTTCTTCGCAAACCGAAACGTACCAAACGTAACAAACCATGAAAAACGTACTGGCTAGCATGAATAAAGAAATAGTTTAGAAATTATTAGCCGCAGTTGCATCGGGAAACACGAAATCCTGGCAACCAGGGATAATTGCATCAACCGCGCAGCTACTGTGGTCACTTAAGTGCTGAATGTGAGAGGCGAGAGACAAGCGTCGCTGGTAGATGCTTGAACAAGGATTAACAAAGCCAGATATTCACAAGAAATACGGAAAGAAAAACTGTATAAAGCGAAGTGTGTAAATCCATGAAATAGTATAGTAAGTAGAACTGGACGAAGCCTCGGCGCCCAACGAACACCACAAACTCATGCCGAGAGGCCAACAAATATGCAAGTGGTAGTTCAGTGATGCCAGCTCGAAACGGAATATACTAAAACGGAAATAACAAAGAAGCAACCGAGATATGATGAGCCCCAGTTGCATTCTGGAAACGGGGATTCCAAGCAACCTCCGCTAATTGCGTCAACCGCACGGCACTGCAGTCAGTTAAACGCTAATTGTGAAGGCGCGCCAGGCTGAGCGTGGGGCGAGGGGCGTGGGGCGAGGGGCGAGGCGCGGGCGCGTTAACAGCGAGTGCGCCGCCGCCGCCTCCGCCGCCGCCGCCGCCTCCGCCGCCGCCGCCGCCGCGTCGCCCGTTCGCCCGCGCGCGGCTGAGCCGTGCACTCGCCGCTGCAGCGGGCGCAGCTGGTCGGCGGCCGACGCGCGCAGTGGGCGGGGCCACATCCACAAGGACACAAAGGTTTAATGAATGCTTCAGAGAAAGGAAAGTGAAGGTTTCACGCGGCAAAATTTGGAATTTCACACTCGCACACATTAAATATATATATATATATATATATATATATATATATATATATATATATATATATATATATATATATATATATATGTGATGCAACGCTTTAGCGGGCGGCGGCGGCTTGGGTCTCGCGCCGTACTTGGTTGGTCAACAAGATGCAAAATATTTTTGAGATTTTCTCAATGGGAAATCGAGGACTAAAGGCCGAGGTATTGCCTGCGTTATTCCACACACTTCCGATGGAAAGAGTGCACCGTTTCGAGAAACAAACAATAACTTTAAGAAAGAACTGCTGTACTCATATCCCCAAAAACAATACAGAAATAATGTGGATTTGCGGATTCGGTGGTGTAACGGAGCGTACCGGACTGTTGTACCCAGTTTGCGGGTTCAACCCGATCGAAGCCGTGGATTTTTAAGGGCGAAAAAATCCTTCGTACGCCTTCCTTCGGAGGGGAAGTAAAGCCGGCTGTCCCATGTTAGTAGATTTACTGTATGTAAAAGATCCTCAAGCCTAAATGATGCCTCTGAGCTAAATTCAAATCGCCTGTTTCGTCGCCCAAGTAATACCTTCTTTCTCTTGTTGAAAGGAGTGTAACGAAATTTGCGTGGTCAGCGGAAGAGCAGGCCTCATGGCCCGAGTCTCGCCACGTAAAATACAGAAATAATGTTTCTGCGCTGTACAATGACTTGGGTTCCTGTGCCCCCAAAATCAAAAACTACTACAAAAGCAAAACACAAACAAAACAACACAGAAGTAATGATTATAAACCGTACAATACAGAATAATCGACACTTTTGCGGAATCTAATTTTTTAAAGAGCTTCTTTCACGCCACAACCGACGTCACACACTTAAACATGAGCCATTATTAGTTTCTGAGCACGTCTCGTGCTTACACGCTTATAAATATATGAATACGCACCACACGCTAAGTATTGTCAGACAACATCACTTCAATATCTCCTCCCAACCCGACACATATAAAACACTTCGACCATTTTCTCCCACCATCATGAATCACGGGAAACAGATTCATGTATTGTTCATTCATTTACCCGAAAATAAATAACTTCTAATTTACTCTATGAAATTTATGCTCATGATATTATTGAAAGAAAGAAAAAATAATTATGATGATCTAATTTACACCGTTAGTTCGCCTATCACCATCACATTAATTTACCTTCTCTATATACTAAGAAATTACACGTTACACAGAGAGTTTAGTTAAAATAACAAATGTTACACTCTTTTACACTTTCACGATTCTAAATTGGGGTAACACATTTTAGCTTAAGGAGAGCTTGATTCTTTAACTGCACACCTTTTCTGTTAACAATTCAATTACACAATTGTGAATTAAATGATTTGCTTTGCATCAGCATTAATCAGTTAATACTCTAGATTTTTTAAAGAAATATGAATACTGACTTCTTTTAATTTTAATTTAAGTAATGTCATATCGCTTTAAACATTTTATTATATTAAGATTTCTGGGGATAGTTCTAACTAAATTTCACTTAAGAACGTTCTTACTTGAAAAACCAAAACCCGGAGGAGAAATCTGAAGAATTAAATTTACAGCAGATCCCATAGCCTTCCTCGCGTCTACCTTTGAACTTCCAGCTCGCCGTTACCTTATCACACCAGTCCTCGCGTGATGAATATGTCGAAACATAGTTTACTGCTTCGTACGTACTTGCACATGAGATAAGTACGCTATACTCTCTAATTAAAAAACAACAACTCTTCTCATATCTGTAGGGAAGAGTTGCACTTTCCTGGAGATCGACAACATACTCGAAGTACTGGCTTACAATACAATGTCACTGATCAACCTCTCAGGTCGCTTTTGTCCATGGAAAAGAAAGACTTTTGGAGCGGCCGTGAATTGCGTCACTCCTGCATCCTACACTAGGGAACTCTATCTCTAACTTCCATTACTTCCGCTGCCGGCATGGAGCACGCATTTCGAGCTACGTTGATACGAGTTCCCCTCACAGCTAAGAAATGTGACTGGTTTTTTAACACGTGCGACAGTCGTCATATTGAAACGCATTGCGTTTCTGCGCACATGTTGGTAGTTTGAATTGCGCAGTCGCCATGGTCGTAGCCCGGCGACTCGTTCGGAACGGGTCAGGAGAGCAGAGAGAAACGTGAGAACGAGAGCAGGCAGTTAGCGCCAGAGGGAGAATGGCATTGGCAGTGAGAGACCGGAGAAAAAGTTGAAAAAGAATCCAATCGCATCTATCTTTAAATCAGGACAAAAACGGTGAAAAGCAATGCTAACTAATACGGGTGATTGTGTGAAGTGAAAAAGAATATTGAATGCACAAACTGCAACATAGTATGCAGATGACATGTCTTCAGTATTGATGGTGTGTGAGGAATCCGTCCTGTAATAATAATATGTGAACCGATAAACTACGTCCGTAAATAGAGCAGAGTGCAGAGGTCTGAATACAAACAATTCGTGGGCGGAAGGTAATCATTGTAAAACAGACAGAAAACATTTCCATGTGAAATATCCATTGACGAATCGGCGGCGAGGGGCTTCGTCTTGCAAGTCGAGGCACGGTGGGAATCAGCAGACGACCAGAGAGGGGACGCAGTTGCTGAAATCAAGGCCACGAGACGAAGCGAAGCGATGCCGACGCGACCCATCATGCTGGCTATCCCGGAGCCGGTGAACGGGGAGAAATCTAGTTCGCCACGAAATCGTAAGACTGTTCCCAAAAGGGAACTATTATTATGCAATTGAGTGTGGGGAGGGAGTAGACGAAAGTGTAAGGAATAGAGTGTCGTATTTTTTGGAGTAATAGATAAATCAAATTCACGAGGGGAGGTAGAAGGTGCATTTTGAAAGGGTATTTGTTATCTTGTAAAAATAACGAGTATATGTTACTTTTATAAAGATGGTTACGATCCAGTTCATAAAAAGGGAGCTCGCATAAGGCATAAAAGAGACCCAAGTAAAGAAATAATGGGTAATGACTTTATTTAAAAAAAGTTAATAGTGAGCTTACCAAGGTATATAATATTTCGAATATTATCAATCACTAAATATCTCATTTTTGTTCATGTTTCGCTGAAATCATCTGTAATAAAGTGTTAATGTTCTATAATATGGGTTTTCCATGTTTGTGAAATCCCATGAGCCCATTCACGAGAAAGAACACATTTATTAATAATTTTATTACTTTAATAGAGAGAATTGTGAGGAAAGGTCTTTTGAGTTGAGGAGAAAAAATTGTCTATCCGAAAGATGGATGAAAATCGAATTCGCCAAGTGTTTTACTCATTGCTCTTTGCCTTAATTATTTTGTTTCCGAGGTACCGAAAAGCAGTTCCGGTGCGTTCCACCACAAATGAATATCAAGCCATATATATATATATATATATATATATATATATATATATATATATATATATACCGGGAGCGGTAGCTTAATATGTCACTGCAGCGCCTCAGATCGGGAGGTCCTCGGTTCGATCCTGACTATATGACACTAGGTCCATCAGTCGCTGTCTGGAGGAGAATTCTATATATGCCGGATATCCTCTCCCCTTACACAGTAACTCTACACTACCACATATTCCGGGAGATCGGTCGGGAACTTTCTTTGTCCGGCTGGGGCAGTGCCCCGCTGGTGGGAGAGTCCTGGTGCTAACCCTTCGGTGCCAGATCTCACCATCCAGCGATACAGCCATCTCCCGAGAAAAAAGAGTGACGCGCCCGGAAACACGAAATATCTATCTCTCTATCATCCGGCATATATATATTATATATAATATATATATATATATATATATCCTGAGATATAAGGACTACCAAATTAACCTCCTGAGATATAAGGACTACCAAAAACCTTAATTATTTTTATTTTACAAGACGAAAACTTGTTGGCTCGCGTTAGAAAACTTTAGGGTGTCGGGGTTAGGCCCTAGCGTGTTCATATTCAAAATCTTATAACATTTTTACAAGGCAGGTAAAATAAATTACATTACTCTATGTCAATGGCTTGTAATGTCCTCTTCAAAATAATATAAGTATTAGAATATTTACCGATGGACTAGCAAAATCAGGCAACCGTGTATAAGCACTTGAAATACTTTACTTTTCATTGTTTTCACTACTGGCCGGTGGTCCGGCAAAGAATGAAGATGATTACACTATCGCTTGACTAAGTTGCGGTGTTACAAAGAACTACTATTTTAGTACGTTTCCGCGAAGTAACAGCGCTCCTTGGAGCTGTAAATCAAGGGGCTCGCATTAGGAACCGGATCCGGGTTTCAGCACATTCCTCTACTGCTTGTACGAAAAACGAGACTCTCTCTGATGAGCTCTTTTAAGTTAAACCTTTACATTGAATCGTCACGTGGCAGCTGACATGCAGTATTCAGCAAACACCATCTAGTGGACACCATTTAGTTGGCAGCCGTGCTCCAGAACTACTTACGTATGAACACAGTACGTCTTCAGACCAACAACACATGGGTGAAGTTTGGGTCCACTTTACTAGAGAAATATCATAAAAGTTCAGTGTCTGTTCTTATTTATCAGCATAATAATTGGTACAGTGATGATCACTTCGATATTCTGAGTTTTTTCTGTGTTTGAAAAACAGGGGAGCAATATTAAACTTATCAGAAATATTATTTACAAGCATACTTTTGTGATTAACATGTGGTTTATTGAGAACTTAATTACAAACATGGTGAAAAGTAAATAATGCGGGCTCTTTGGTGTTTGGTATTTTTGGCCTGTCTTTTACATCCGTTTGATGACATAATGCACACGCATAGATATTCTCATGCCCTTTTACACATGATTTGCATCAACTTTTACATTACTTTTGGGGAGGTATTGGAACAATGAAAATTCTCGTGAAAACTATCCCTTACTTCCTACTACTGAACTGCCTCTTTGAAGAATTAACAACCGGCGCCTCAGCCCGTATGGTTGGCAGAGCGACACGGTCGTCGGTGATGCTCAGATGTTTTAGATCATGGCAAAAATCGTTCACTTATCTGCCCGGACCACATAAGACGCAATGCGAAGGCGTCTAGAACAGTGGGGAAAATGTCCCCTGTCGAAAGCGCGCGTGTTTGTTTCTTCGTGAGAATACGTTTTGAAATGTAAAACCTTTTAAGGGTGGCCAATTCTACATAGAAAAGCCAGTCCATAGTGGGAATTGAAACTGGGTAGCAAACACGTGAACAAGAAAAACAACAAAATTGGACTGTAAGTGCAATCACTGCAAAAATTATTTCCGAACTAGTGACTAGATCTCAAATCAGTGTGTGCAATCAATAATTGATAGGCTTTGTGCTCATAAAATTGTGAGAAATCGTCCCAAAACCGGCAGACCAACATTGATCCGTGAAACATATAAACGAATATTCGAGAAATAAAGTGCTCGACTGCTGTCCCAAAATGAGAGCTCGACTGCTGTGAAATTGATAGAAAAAACGTGTTGTTGAGCTGGCTGAACAATATTTCTGGAGAAAACGCGTATAAGGAAGTAGCGTTCGACGAGGAAAGAAAATCGCTGAATCAAATTATATAAACGAGTACAGAAGTTAAAGATCAGACTTTTGCGGTAGAGTCTTAATTTTAGCCGAAAGTCAAAATAAATTTTTGGCTATGACGGGCGAAGCAGAGGGCAAATTTAGTGCAGAGTTAAACAGTCAAAATCTTGTGCACAACTGACAGAATGTTCCTACAGGGCTAATCGGGAGGTGCATGGGTGCATCAAAAGTGAGTCGGCTATGCGTAAAAGATCATAATGGAACACAAGATGTATATTAATTCAAGGCTTTTTTATGTCAACACATTGGATATAGATCTTGGAAAACTATGAACTACTTGGATATGGATCTAGCATCAAGCGGAGACTGCCCCTAAACACAAATATTTCATTACTCCATTCTGACTGCTCTACAGTCATAAAAATCATACATCTCCTCAATTTCCTGATATTCATCCTGTAGAACATACGTGGTGTGTTCACCAAACAAAAAATACTCTTTGTCGAATGAACACGATATTAAACATGCTCTTCAAAGTGTACTTTAATTGACGACACGGCAACTTCCATAGTGTTGGAGAAATTAAAGCCGCGAAGCCTGGAGGACATATGAAAGCAAATGGATCCCCTTTATGTATTTTGATTAACATAAAGTGCACATTGTGTTTGTGGCCAAACAAAAAATCAAGTTAGTTAAATACTTGAAACGGGTAGGGAACCCTGCCTCTATTTTTAACTTAGTGTAGCACTACATGTAATGTATATGACATTTTTAAACAGCTGATATTTAGAACAGATTTTGTTTAAGACAAAAACCTCAATCAATAATTTAGCTGTTGCAATGTTAATTCTTTGCAATTTTCGAAAATACAGTGTTTGGTGCAAATGGGACTAGCGCCAAACTTTTAAGATTATTATATATATGCGAAGAAAATTTAAGTAAAAAATTGTAGCAGTTTGTGAGAAAATAAAGCTTAAAAGTTGCCTAAGTTTCACGCGAAATTACGCGAAAACTACTTATAATTTAAGAAAACTTATACGTGTTGTTATTTGAAGATCTGCCTTTAATGAACAGATTTCATTGAAATAATCTCTATTTTCAGTATTGCAGTTGTAGGAAGACGCCGAAATAAACTTTTAAAAATCAGGAATTTCAACGAAAATAAGAACTACGCCATTAAAAAAATGTTTTACATTATTCAGGCAGAGTTAGACCCACAGAACATTGATTCTGATTACTACTCAGCAATAAGAGTTTTTCTGTCGAAAATTCGTCGACGTCTGGCAGACAATTTCTGTATTCTCTTCTTAAGAAGCAAGGGCGAGAAAGTTCAATGTAACGTTGGCGAGACCAGCTGGGAAACGCAGTGACAGCGGCCCACTGCGGCGTGCGGGGGGCGGCGAGCTCGGCGCAGCGGAGCGGGCTCAAACGGCTGCCCGTTGCGCGCGCGGACGCCCGGCATATCCTGCACGCGTCACTAGAGCGCCCCGCCGCCCCCGCCCCCCCCCCGCACTCTGCACTTCACTTTGCTTCCATCCGCCCTCGTCACGCCCTCCGCTTCCCCCCCCCCGCCCCCACTCCGCCCCCCGCCACCGCCCCATCCCGCTCCGACCCGCACCCCCGCCCTGCCCCCCCTCACCCTCGTCCACCCCCGCACTCCGCCCTTCGCTTTGCTTCCATCCTTATGTCACGCCCTCCGCTTCGCCCCCGCGCGCCGGCCCCACCCGGCCCCCCCGCCCCCCCGCCCACCCCTCCCCGACCCGCACCTCGTCCCGCCCGCCCCGCCCCGCCTCGTCCCCACGCCCGCCCCTCCCCACCCTGACCCGCACCCGTCCCCCACCGCCCCGCCACCCGCGCCACCCCCGCCGGAGCTTCATTCCGCCACGGCCAGCGCGTCCTGCCGCGACCGCGTCTGCCCGCTGCAGCAGCAGCGCGGCCGAGGTCACTGGAGACGTGTGACTGAAAGCCACTGTCCACTGGCTCCGCCGCGGCCGCGGTTATTTTCCAACTGCGCGACTTAAATGTTTGGCGTTGGGGCTTTGAGTTGGATGCAATGGGGAGCAGTCCGAATCGGTTGGTAATACCAGCACATACGTACCTTTGCGTTTATTTTTAATAGTGCTTTCATTTTAATTGATTTTGATTTTATTCAATTAATTTTCTAGGTGAGAGTTCTCTTTTGATCAGATTTTGCATAAATAAGATTGCAAGTGCGCGTTCCAATAATACTGATATTTCTGGAACAGTTAAAATTAATAAAAACTAAACATAAAACATTTCATTTGCAGCTACCATGCTCCTAATTTCATTTGAGTCATGAGATTTTAATAATTGTCAACTTGTGTAGTTATTTGGTAGAGCTGAGCCATGTACGCTAATGTTTAATTATTAATGTGTAACAGTTGTTCATGTTAAGTCCTCAATAATACTTAATAAAACAAGTTAAACTGTGATGATATCTCAATAATATAGTTTTATTTATAAAAAATTGAAACTCAATAACCTTTCCACAAATAACGATGAGTTAAAAAATTCTGTTTATTCAACAAACGTCGGCAAAGCTAAAGAACTTTCGTTGCATTCACATAATGGAGGAATTTGAGAAAATGTTTGAGTGCAGCAGCGAGTTAAAAATCCCACCATAGTTTCCTTTCACAATTACTGCGAAGTTGAAGAGAAAATATGCACAAAAGATCCCATGCTGCAGTCAGTTTGCAATCTGTTTTTAATTTATATTAAAGTACGTTTCAAAACAACAAAAGCAAAGAAATTATATATATATATATATATATATATATATATTTGAAAATAAACATTAATTCTAGAACTGTAAAAACATTTGGTGCAAAATTATTTAATCTTATTTCTAAATATTTGCAACATATGTAACTCACCAACTTATCAAAAAACGCAGGAGAAATTCCTTGATGTTTTCGACAGTTTTTAAATGTCAATGTATTTCTCTGAAAAATAAAAGGAATGTCTGACATTCTAGATGGAATTTGTATGAGCGTATTTCAGTTCGTTTTTAAACAAACATTTTCATCCAGGTGAGTTCAAGAAATTGCGAGCGGTAGCGGAGCTCGTTCTGGGGATTCACATGTTTGGTCTATGGAATTTAAAAGATAAGTTTAAGAGAGAGAGATGTTGTACATTGAGAGTGACGTTATTCTTTCATATCTTATCAAACATTTATAAAACAAATATAACAAAAGGCGAATATTGTGAGTACCTGAGTGACATTATAAATTCTCTGGACTCAAAGAAGAGCTTGAGAGTGTAACAAAAAGTTAGCAATCATGCTGCTCAACCGATTATATCTTGTAGAAGTATAATCATTCCTATCTCATTTGATAGATTGATTATTTCGTGTTTCGGGCGTGTCCATTGCTATGGCCATTATACCCGTAAGTGTAGTGCATTTTCTTCATGGGAGGTGGCGGTGTTCTTCCTCCGCTGGATGGTGCGATCCAGTGCCAACCTTTATGTCGGCTAGCTGAGTTTCCCTTCCCAGATATCTTCCATCAGTGGGACACTGCCCTAGCCGGGGCAAGAGCGTGTGGTAGTAGCGTATGGGAGAGCTTGTATGTATGTGTGTGTAAGGGGAGAGAGGATAGGACAAGGAAGAGGAAGGAAAGTACGCGCGCGGTCCGGGGCCCCTTTCTTAGGGTACTACCCCGGCATTCGCTTTGAGCTGAAGAAACCACGGGAAACTACCGATTAGAGCAGCCGGTCGCGAGAATTGCCCTCCAAAAAGCAGCTGAATGCGACCTAGTTTTTAGTGTCGAAAATCCTGCCACCGTCGGGACTCAAACCCTAGAACCTCCCGGTTAGAGGCGCTGCAGTGTCTTCAATTGCTGACCTAAATCCCGGACAACCTCAGCTATCTTATTTGAATTATTCTGTGTTAATGGAAAGGATGTCAGTGTAATATCTGAATTCTATGTGTTTTCGAAGCGTAATATAAACGCAACCTGTGTTCGACATACCTTCGAGAGGTGAAAGCGCGCCGATTCATCAAAAAGGCATTTCGCCTCCCTTCGTCAAGTTCCAGACCTTCCAGATCATTCTTGTAAGGGAAGAAAGGCTCGTAACGTTTGCGAACATTCGCGTGCGCCTCCGCGTCCGGATGACGAAGCCGTGTTTGTTCGTGTAATGGCCTGAGCTGGCCGGTCAAGGGTATGCTCCACTGTGTGCATTAACGGCTCTCCCCCAACCCATTTGCGAATTATAGGGGTAGCACCACCCGCTACTGAGAAACGGGGAATGTTTATATTACGTTACTATTGCATTAAGCTTAAAGTGAGAACGCTTTAAAGTGAGAAATTCCATTTAGAAAATCTGTTCGAGACTAATTGCAATTAAGGCTCTTGGAGGATACGGGAAACGATTGGTAAGTATTTTCTGCCCGAGAAGTCGCTAATTCAGCGCGTAATTAACTAAATAACTGGCTGGGTAGTTTGATTTACGGAGCACACCCTTCAAGAGTTAGCACACATAGTGAAATGAGAACGGACAACGTACGTTGAGAGATTGCCGTAATCTGAGCATCTTTCATGATGCGATATAGAAAAGGAGATACTAGCTCTTAAATTACTTAATTCATCTCACACGTTCCTTTCCTATTAAATTCGCAGATGACACTTCAATATTCACTGCACATAAAATCTAATAATAGCTCGAGACAACTTACAAGAGGGTTTAAACATTCTAACTGGGTCAACAAATGGAAAGTAAATATCAACTCATCAAAATGTCACTCATATATTTTTTCGCTATGGAAATTATGCAATATTATTGCAATAAGTGGCCATTGAAACCGATAGAGCCTTTTCAGTTTATTAGCTACCAGTTTGACTGAAGCCTTACGGGGATTTTAAGTTTACGTACATGAAAAAAAAGAGTCCTAATTCTCTATCTACTGGCTCATTGTTGGGCATCTTCAATTGTCTTGTATTCACGTTCCTTCCCAATGTCTATTATTTTATTCACGAATAATTTTACTTATTCCTTGCCATCCACTTTCTTCTATTTATTTTTATATTACTTATCACGGAAATGTCTTACGTGTCAGAAAATAAACTCTACCTCTTTATTTTCTACTGTTTTCGCAAGCCAGTCTCTTCCTTCTCTAACTCTATTATTTTATTTTAATTTTATCGTTCATCTGTACCTCTTTTGCTGATTTCTCACAGGTTTTATTTTAAATTTTTGTGACGGTTTTCACATAACTCAAATAGTACATCACAACATCACGAAAATACTGAAGATATGATACGATAAAAATGAGAAAGCAAGTGATATATTTTCGTAACAAATATTCAGTCACAACTGTAAGTGATTTTATTGTTTTACTTTTTAAAGAATAATATAACATTTGAAAGATATGAGAAATTGAGGAAAATATAAAAACTTCAGCTTTTTATGATGAATTTCTTCGCTATTTGAATTATCTGAAATACGAGGTCGTATTTAACTGAAAAAGTAATTAAAAATAGAATAAATCTATAAATGCTTATTGTCGTCATGTAAATGAATGTCACAGTAGCAGATTTCTAATTATTGTTCCAGGCGTTTATTAAGAAAATCCTACATATAGAATAGAAAAGAAACTTTGAAGACAAATACTTGAATAATTGACTGAGAATACAACAATTTTCTTCGAATAATACATCCCAAAGCTACTAACATTGGTGTACATTTTACCAAATTCTACCGATTTATAACAAAATTCATATTTTACAGGATAAACTTTAAAATCGTCCCTTGAAAAGAAGGTAAATTTGACTTAACCATTTATTCACTGCATGTATAGATATAGAATACACAAATTCATTTAGTTATCGCGCCTGGCGCCTTGGTTAAAGCTTAACTAAGGCGAATGCCGTCTCCCACCAACTCTGCCTGTCTTAGTCTCGTTAGTTTCACATAACGATGCACTGTGGGATATTACCAGAAGTTTGTAATAGCTCATAATGTGCTCGTATTACGAACTCTTGGAGGTATTCCCGTTAAGTTGGGTAATGTAGGCCAAGATACTCACGCCAACCGCATTTTGCCATAAGAGTGAACTTGTGTTATTTAGCATGTTTTCAGCGTGCAACACGAAGAAAATACCACGACAAAAATAGCATGTATTTTACAACGTTAGAAACGTAATTTCAAAGATTTACTTATTGTGTGGTTAATAATTCGAAAAAGTCATTCATTCCAGTAGCTTCAATGAAAATACTACTATTCACTTTGTGTACCAAGAGTCTATAAAACCGGGAGCGGTGGCTCAGTGCATCAACTGATGTTGCTGCTGTGCCTCTGACCGGGAGGTCCTAGGTTCGAATCCCGACGGCGGCAGGAGTTTCGAAACTAGCTTGTGAGCTAGGTCAAATCCAGTCCCTGTCTGGAGGAGAATTCTAGCAGCCGGCTGCTCTGATCGGTAGTGTTCCGTGGCTTCTCCGATCAGCTCCAGGCGAATGCCAGGGCAGTACCCAAACAAACAGACCGCGCGCGATCTTTCCTTCCTATTCCTTGCCCTATCCTCACCCCTTACACACACACACACTCACTCACTTACACTAATATGCACTACACTACCATACATGCCCTGCTGGTGGGAGATACGTGGTTGGCGTAAAGCCCGCTAGTCGACGGTAGGTCGGCCACGGATCTCACCATCCAGTGGGGGAAGATCACCGCCACTTCCCGATGAAAACCATGCACAACACTTACGGGAGTAATGACATCAGTAGTTGACGAGCCCGGAAAAACTCATCAAACAGTCTATGAAGAACGAGAAGTTGAGAGTTTAGGATTCATAAACGCAACATTTTCTCCGCGATGTTTCTTGAACGTTACACATAGTTTCTTGAAACAATGTTACATTTTTAGAAATTACATGCTTTATGTATATTTATTAAGATGTTTAGAAATTGTATTTAAGAAATTCTGAATCAAAATTGGCAAGAAAAGGGAAAACAAAATATTAACAGCAACTTTGGCGTGTTTACAAGAAGAAGATGGCAGCATTACCACACGCAAGTGTTAGCTTTAGCAACTAAAACAAGAAAGAAACGGTTCTTAGCGAATGCTTTCACACGAATTGGTATTGATTGTGGGGATATTATAAGTTGTCCACTTTTGGATAAGGCTGCTTCTGACACACGATTTTCACCTGCCGGGTTCGTTGCTGCTCGTTCGTGCCTGCTCGTTAGCGGTATTGTGCTTTGCTTCAGCCGAGACAAGTTACGGTCTCATTTGGGAACTTTCCCAATAATTATTACTTCTGTATTTCTTCTTGACAACTTTTATTGCCGCGTTTTGATGAATTATTACGTTTTTCCATATGCGCTTTATTGTAGATATCCTACTTGCATTCGTTTTAGAAAATACCTGACGCAGTTACGTGTACAATTGCTGATAGTAATCCCCTCAACATCATGTTCTTCCCTTCTCGGTCAATACTTACTTATGAAATAAATAGAAAGTACCGTAATTCTGCAGCGGAAAGTGGCATTTTTCGTCAGAAAACTCATATTATACCAAATTAATCTGATACCAAAACAGTGGATAAATCTTGTTCATATATGTAGTAAATTACTTCTTTTAATACATTATCTGAGACAGAATCCACGATATACGAGACCTTGATACCGAGAAATCGATCGATAGAAGAACTGTCCGACCATCCCTTCGTCGTTCAGTTCTGCCAGGGCAGAAACAGTTCAAACGACTTACTCCAAAATGAGCGTAATGCATGACATTTTAAAGTTGAGTATGTGGAACAGGGGTTTTTAGAGTGTCTCCCATATTAAATTTATACCATAATACTTCCATTATCTCAGTTCTGACTGTACGTGAGATTGCTTAATTGTGGAACTGGTTTCCTACAGCCAGAATAGAGCAAGAACTGAATGGGGCCTAGGGATACCTTCGACAAACATGTAAAGATACAAAAGAGAGAGGGGTCTTTGTTCAGGGTGCGCGAACATGCTCTTCACTCAGAATATCTCTGGAGAAGCAGTAGAAACCACCAGAGGGTCTGGTAGGTGTTGTAGGCGCCGATAGGTCGCAACTGGGTAGGGAGTGAGGCTAAGAAGAAAAGCTGTTGTTATTATTAATCGCATTAGAAGCAACCATACGTCTCTTAACAGCAATTTGTATAGACAGCAAATTGTTAGCAGTGAAATTTGTGAATGTAGTGAAGGGCCTGAATCTATTGAGCATGTCTTTTGGCAATGCAAGTTATATGAACAAAAAAGGAAAGACATGTTATCCAGGTTGCGCAAATTTATTAAATGTTACTGTAATATAAGAAAGTAAACTAAATCATTGAATTAACTAACACAAGGTGTAAATATTTTGACCAACATTTTTGAAGCATTAGTTAATTTGAAGAAAATTGTTCATTACTGAGCGCAATGATGGCAGAAAAGTTGTTAAGGAGTTAAATGTTGCTAAGGAATTGCATGTCTAAGTTATTCAGATTCATTTATTCAACAAAAAAAAACACACCAAAGGAAAAAGAAAATCAATTCTAGTTATATTATTAGTTTAAACATTATTACAAATAGTGTGGTCAGTGCTTTGGCTTCGAGAGAGAGGGACTGGAGACAGTGAGGTCACGTACATCGTCTGTTCAGTCTGTGCGTTGGGAATCATCGTAAGGCATGAATGATTTAAGTTGTGTTCGTGGCGTAGGGATTCCGAGCCCCTCCTGTATTACACCCACACTTCAATCCTTCCATAATCTCTTCGTCTGAATACACACAGTTGTATGTGGGATATGTACGCAGTCTTGTGCGTATTTGAGAATATTGATTCAGTGGTGAGTTGTAGTTGACATTTACATAATTGAAATGATTGATTTTGAGAAACCAGATCCCACACCCAGAACAATGACACAATCACCGAGTTGCGACAAAAGAAATGCCGTGGAAGGAAGGAATGATTGTTCATGACCAACAGAGCTGTATTCGATGTTTGGTGACTGAAGATGCTCGTCACAAGAAATGTTCCCCGTGGAGCGTTAATACAACGAGAGGCCCTGGTAGATCTAAGTACCGATTGGTATCTTCTGGCGAGAGGGTGGGGCCAAACCGAAAACCTAGCCCTCGTGAGAATAAGAAACAAGCTAGTATGTGAAAGTATGCCATTCTGTAGCATCTCTAATTTCATTTTATATACTACTCTTTAAAAGAATCGACAATGCAAGTATATCTCTTATATATGTGCCTCCCATAGCGAACGAAATTTCCATGAGCAAAATACTTAGGTTTTAAAAACATATGAGGATCTCGAGAAGCCGAGTAATATAGTAGGGATAATGTATTGAAGGAGAATCTTCGTATCAACCAAGAAAACTATCATATATCAGATACACTTTAGAGAGAACAATTCATTGATTTAAATGCAAGGGGAACGATGATACAAATGAGAGAGATGCACCTTCATGAACTACGAATGACAAGGAATTCACGTTTCTACCAAAATGAAGTATTAGGTTAAAAACTCAACGCTCTGAAAATGAATAATTACCTGAAAAGGAAACAAGTAGATAAGGAGTTGCTGATATTATTTGTTCACGCAAGTGTATGTGTGTATATATATATATATATATATATATATATATATATATATATATAAATATAAACATATATATATATATATATACATATATACATATATATATATATATATACGATGAACAAAATTTAACTTTTTTGTGTAATTGGTACGAAAAAATCAATCTTTATGTTTTTGGGTGTGCTAATAACGAAAATGATAGTGAAAATGCAAGATGAGCTCTGTTTTGAAATTATTATAACTATACGTTATTGCCTGTATAAGCTTATTGCATGTGGTTTTATCCGTCGGGAGAAGGTCACTAAAGACGCAACTGCTTTTCCTGGCGTTTGTAGCTTTCCACTGGCAATTTCCTGATTAGTGTCCAGCAGTAATCGGTTAACATTGGCGCACTCCACTTTTTCTGGTATCTCAATTCCATGTTCGCAATTTTCTGGTGTAAGCGATCCCTGAGCTCGTCGTTTACAGCACCACTGGTGTCAGGGAAGTGGTCCAAGAGGTAATCTAAGAAATGCTTCTTTAGAAACTCAGTCTATTGTAGGAATGTCACAAGATTTGCCACAAGACTCTTAACGTTTTCTTCCCTCTTATTTCTTTGAAAGTTTGTTGACACTTGAACAAAGGCATCCCAAGGTAAGTTTTCATCACCTGTCAGGATGATATTGAAATGTTCATTTTTGTAAAGTTTTTGTACCTGAGGACCCACGAAAATCCTCTCTTTTATTTTCGCCTCACTAAGATGTGGATATTTCTTGTCAAAATAAAGACATGCTTCCCCAGTTTTGTCCATGGCTTTAACGAAGTTTTTCATTAGTCCCAATTTTATATTGTGACGTACTAGAAAGAATAACACAGACGACTGTTCTGTTTGATATTTACAATATATTTACAATATATTTACAATTAATATATAAATATTATAATACAAAATCTAACCCCTTGGCAACCTTTCAATTCTCTTAGCCGCGAAACCCCGCGACCGTCCCTAAGCCTAGCCCAGAACCACTGCTCGGAAGCAGCAAAAAGCAACGCGAGGTGCGAAGCTGTCGGACATAGAGTCCCGTAACTACACAAGTTACATGGCCTGTCGCCAAACCGATCTTCGACCTGAAGATCACGTGCAAAGATAGCACTGGAGATACCCCTCGTCTTTCGACACTGCGTATCCCGCGAGGCGCCTGTCGGCGCAGCCTTAAGTATCCGTCGGCTCGCCCCCACCCTACAAGCGGCGGGCGTCATACGGCTCGCTGGCCAGCCCTTCCGGGCTGCAACCGACATCACTAAACTCGCGCCCGCGCCTTTTCTCCCAGTTATTTACGTACGGGGATTTTCCAACCGGCGCGGCGTGGCGGCGTGGCCCCGCCGCCCTCCACCCCCATTCCACCTCCGGCTTAGACGCGGGTTTCCCCGATGCGGCCCGACGCAGCGGCGCCGAACCACGCGACGCTACAATATGAATAGCAGGGAAAATTATCTTCTTGAATTCAACTAGTTGTTCGTTCATAACGTTGTGAGACACTGGTTCCATTGATTGATGCCTACGCGAAAGTTCCTTTTTATAATGAAGTGTTATGGCTCGGTATCCTAGAGGCGCAGGAAGCAACACAATTTGATGAAGCCGTGTTGTAGCCCAAGTAATATGGCAATAACTTTTACATTCTTGCAAATCTGTCATTTATACTTTTCATAGTTCAATCCCAATAACAAATGTTTCATGTTATCATATGTTTATTTCACGAAAGGTGCATACACAATCGAAATTGATGGTAACACGTTGCCATTAAGCAGCAGCACACACTTGATACTTACTTCGGAGGACTTTAACCTCCACTTTTATAGTCAATGGCAACAAATACCATTAGATCTTGTTGATCGTCACAAAAAAATTATTTTTCACATTCGAAAAATGTAAGGAATGGCATGTGGCATTAACGGAACGCAGTCACATTTACCGTCTCAAGATTATTTCAGTCTTGTAGTCTTGGCACCAACTGATCAGCTTTATCTTTTGGCAATTCAAGATCTAGCACTAGGTCATTAAACTTACACTGTGTTATTTCGTGAATATATGTACACTCACCGTTACACATAAAAGCATCTTTCGAAGGACTGGGTTTCGAAGGGGATGGTGCAGCTCTAATTTCACTGGCGCCGTCGTCACTATATCACAATCAGGTGGGACGGGAACATGTAGTCCGTCTCCGTGAAGCACCGGTTGCTTTACCGGCAGTATGTTAGCGTATGTCAAGGAACACGTTTTATTCTTGGAAGTACCATGTGCAAATGAAGCTGTCATACAAAAACAACAATCATTCACATGGTTTGATGGTTCACGCCAGATCATGGGTACAGCAAAGCCTTTCGAAGATATTTTATGATTCAATCACGACCAAAGCCTCGAGACACAAGATATGCTACATACATGAGAAGCCCAGGGCTTGTCCTAGTCCGCGATTTCACAGCCAAAGTTCAGTCTGTACGCCTTCCTAATAAATACGGTTATTGACCTCTTTTGCATTTCGATGTAGCCTGTCCGCAAATGTAGCAAAAATTGTCAGCAATGTTTACGCGTTTGCGAGGCATATTGAAGCAGAGGAATTGCAACGACATCACGCACTGAACAGTATCACGTTCTTCCAGCACACGATCAGAACACAGCTTGTAACAGACCGAAACAACGCTTAATGAAACATGCGCCGCTCCCCCCTCCTCTTCCCCTTCCCTTTGTTGCTACGAGCCCGGGCTAAAAGTAGCGACAAAGTACACGCAGCTATTACTGCCTGAAACTTCATCACTGTCTACCATCAGCGAGACTTCGAAACCTATACGAGAAGGGATTGAAAATTAATGCTAATAATATATAATTATCATTAAATATAATTAAATGCACCCCTTTAACTTTGAAACGAGAGTTTTCGAGTTTTTGATTGTCAATTTCGTTATCAGCGTGGTCAGTTTAGTTGACATTGACATTGACTTACACGAATCGTGAACTTCAATTTGTGTGCAAATGTAAGTTACATTTACATAAAGAAACCCTACCATTCTGTCCCCTATCACTCCCTTCAACGAGATTCTTATTTCCCTTCCTTTCACAAACGGTGTCTGCATTCCATCTTCTAAAGTGTCATCACAAATAGCCCACTCCATATGAGGCACACGTAACAAAACGTCAAATATTACTGGTTCATATTATTTTACAATGAGTTCGTGATGTGGCAAACTAATTCAACACAGACTGCCGATCTCGCGCCAGCGCGTGATGTTGAGTTATCGCTGAAGAGTCACTCGCACGCTGGTGCGTGGTGTGGGAGGATATTTCACGAGCTGGCGCATGAAATACGTCCGAGAATAATATGCAAGTTATAGATTTTCAAAATTTGCCAATAGGATTAACATATCATGCGCGAGAATCGGAATTATCTCTATCGCTGTCATTTTCTTCTTATCATTACCGGCAAATCACTGACATTCATGTCTTATTTCGAGTCAGCAATTGCCCAATAATGAGATAAATAATATTCGTAATTGATAAAAATATAAAAATATATTAAAAACAGACCATTCTTTGGCAATTGGATAGAATCGAAGTTGTCCGGTGATTCTTTGCCCATTTTGTATTGTGTAGTGGGGCTCTATTTCATTTATAACCTGAAGTTTTCATTTCCAGACATATGTATGAAGTTATCTGATTCCATATTTTTGTTTACACCTAAATTACCCAAAAAGTAGTATTAAAATTCATAACTGAAATTTTGTTATAAAGTGTTCTACGAGATTAGAAATATATTGCGCTGCGAATACTTCGCACGTGATCAAATAGAGTTTTTTGCTAGTTTAAAAGAGAGAACGCTCTCGGCACTTGTCCGCTGGCCTTCGGGGGGCGCTTTGGGCGAGCTGGGAGGAAGTGGCGTGCACCTCCGCACGTCTTCTCCGGCATCCCGACGGCGGAGGCGCAGGCGGAGGAGCGGAGCGCAGGGACGTGAACAACGGGACGACGACGGGAGTGGAGTGGTCGCGGGGGAGAGCGAGAGAGAGGGAGAGCGGGGAAGGGCAAGGGCGAGGGTGCAGATGAGGATGAGAGTGAGGGAGAGGGCGAGGGCAAGGGGGAGGGCAAGGGGGTGGGCGAGGGAGAGGGCGGGGGCAAGGGCGAGGGCGAAAGCGATTGAGAGGGCAATGTCGAAGGCGAGACCGAGCGCAATGGCGCGGGCGAGGATGAGGGTGAGGACGTGGGGGAGAATGAGGGTGAGGACAATGGCGAGGCATAGACTAAGGAGGTATAATTCTTTGCTCTAAGGGCGAGGATGAGGGCGAGGATGAGGGCGAGGATGAGGGCGAGGATGAGGGCGAGGATGAGGGCGAGGATGAGGGCAAGGATGAGGGCAAGGATGAGGGCGAGGATGAGGGCGAGAATGAGGGCGAGGATGAGGGCGAGGATGAGGGCGAGGATGAGGGCGAGGATGAGGGCGAGGATGAGGGCGAGGATGAGGGCGAGGATGAGGGCGAGGATGAGGGCGAGGATGAAGGAGAGGATGAGGGCGACGATGAGGGCGAGAACGAGGCTGAGGATAAGGGTGAGGATGAGGTCGAGGATGAGGTCGAGGATGAGGGCGAGGATGAGGGCGAGGATGAGGGCGAGGATGAGGAAGAGGATGAGGACGAGGATGAGGGCGAGGGTAGTGGCGAGGATGAGAGCGAAGCTAATGGAATATAAGATTTTCCATGCCTCTCTGGATTTGGTTTTGCCAATGCACTTGACTAATCTGCCAAATTTTTGTTCCCAAAATACATTTTTTGCCTTTTTCACTTATTTCTTGACCAAATACTTCATTTTTTTATATTCATTTCTGTCTTTTAAATCCTTTGTTGAAAGTCACCTCAAATATAACTTTTTCTTTTCTTCAACTAGGTTCTTTACATCTTCAGTCCATCACATGTATTCTTTTTTATATTAACATTTTTCCTTTTCGCCCAAAGCTTCTTTAGATGCTTCGTGAGTGCATTTTTCTAAAAATTGGAATTTTTTTCAGCATCTCCTTTTGGGATGTACTTTAATTTTTCTGGCATGCGCAATTTGTACAAAAATGCAATGGAATCATCTTGAAGGCTTTTAATATTATATTTCGGCCACATCTGAACCTCAATTTTTTCACCTTTTGTATTTGGTCATGTGTTTCCATAACTTTTGTAGTAAGGTTTATACACAAGGTAAGCTTTTCCTTTTAGTAAGTAGTGGTCTGATCCACAGGAAGCACCTCATTGAACCCGAACATCGCTCCACTTTATAGATGACTTTTGTTTCGTAATTATGTTGTCAATTATTGACTGTAGTTTTCTAGTGGGCTAGGTCCAAGTGAATTTGTATTTCTTTATGTGGAAAATAGCCATTTATATTTTGAGATCATAAAGTTTACATGTCTCTATAAGCTCTATATTCTACGGGAATACATATAGAGCTCTACATTCTACGGGAAATCACCGCCTGTTGGCCGACAGACAGTCTGTCGCCTCGCAGTGGACGTTTGAGCGCTTTCTGCTGTCGAGCACTGCCCCATCCCGCTCGCGCCTTCCGCTGCGTGACTGATGGCGACACCGAAATCCCTTCCCTAGGGATCATTTCCGTCCATGAATGAGTGAATCTTCGGTTTCTTTTATAAATTCTGCCATTTCTGGCGTTTGAAGTGAACTAAGAGCAGGGTTTATTAAATAAAGCATACTGAAATACTTGTAAAACAACAGTTCCCTCTCGGGGAATTCCAGCGGTTATCCTTCACCGGGTTCTCTTGGATGAGACCAAGCATTCCGTTATAGAACTAGAATATTAATTTAAGTTCGTTGTTTCTTCCTCATTGTTTTAGTTTCGTCAATTAAAGATCATTCCAAGTCAAAACAATAACATGGAACATTATCAATCACTTTGTTTTCATAAATATACTATGCCTTTATGTAACTGTTATGAGCTTTTACATATACATAGGAGTTACTCTAAAAAAGGACCACTTTGACAGATCGAAAACAAATGAACGTCACGCAGGGCGATGACATTACAAGAGATAGTGATGAAGTCATTTACAAGAGGTTTAATTGTAAATGAAGACACCGACAAAACAACTGCATGGCCATACCCTGCAGTTATGTTGCCAGCAGAGGCCAAGTAGTAGCAAACAAAGCGTCCCCTATTTATAGTTATCTCTCAATACATTCTGTTTATGTTTGTAAAAATAGATTTTTAACAGAAGTGTCTTTTAATAAATCTTTTTTGGTTTATCAGTAAAGATGTACAAAGATGCTTTTCCATATCTTCTTCTCCACTGCAATTTCCTGTTTTCTTCTGGTGCCCAATGGTTTGAAGTCTATTTTCGTACTGCTGATTTTGTTACACGATCACTTGATGAATGCGAACGGTAACAGTGGTGCTGGAAAAAGTATCTCAGTGGGTTCGAAATGTTTCTGGATTTCCCCAATCCATTGAGAGTGCTCAGAGCTCCAGGCATCAGATGACGCGACGGCTCATCGCCGCTCGCCTGCTGGCTTCGGAGGTTCGCAGTCGCGGCCTCCGCCTTGCTCCGTCCGCGCGCCCTGTATCTTTTCTAAGAATGTAGAGCTCTAGTAGCAAACAAAACTATACAATTGCCATAAACTTAAGACATACCACCAATGAAAGAACTAAGAAAACATCTGATAATAGGCAGTATTGCAAGGCCAAGATTAAGAAGTGAAGTGAGGAAGATTTAGAAGAAGTGGACACAACTAACCATACTTTGAACTTAGATTTTCTAACGTGGCGTCTCAAGGTCATGCACGAATGATGGAGAGGGAAGGCAGACTCCAATAGGAAGCCGTAAAAGTTGGAGGGTGCCATCCCTCTCCCACACGCGAAAGAGGGAGAGGGAATGTAGACTCCAGCTTTTACGGCTTTCTATTGGAGTCTGCCTTTCCTCTCCCTCTTTCGCGCGTGACCTTGAGACGTTATGTTAAAATATCGAAGTATATGTAGTGCTATTCAAAATAAAAGAAATGATGAATGTGGCAGGGAATTCAGAGATGGAGGAGAAAGTGATCTGGAGAAAGTGGATGAAAACGTACGTACCGCCCAGGGTCTCATCCAACTCTACCTACGCCACTAAAGAATATGACCGGGTCAGACCGCCTTGGGTAATACTGTGCCACTGCAGCAAATTTGATCAAGAGGTCCTAGGCTCCTTTGAGCCCCGACGATGGATTTTGGTTGGTTGGTTAGTGATTCCGGGCGCGTCAACAGCTTAGGTCATTAGTCCCGTAAGTGTAGCGCATGTTTCTTCCTCGAGAGATGGCGGTGATATTCCCCCGCTGGATGGCGAGATCCGGCGTCGACCTTCCGTTGGCTAGCGGGGATTTCCCCTAACGAGATATCTCCCATCAGCGGGGCACCGCCTCAGTCAGAACGAGCTCTAAGCTCCCGACCGGTCTCCCGGGATATGTGGTAGTGTAGTGCATGTTAGTGTAAGTGTGTGTATGTAAGTGGAGAGAATAGGACAAGGAAGAGAAAGGAAAGATCGCGCGCGGTCCGTGGCCGGTTTGTTAGGGTACTGCTCCGGCATTCTCCTGGTGTTGATCGGAGAAACCACGGAAAACTACCGATCAGAGCAGCCGGTCGCTAAAATTATTCTCCAGACAGCGACTGAATCGACCTCGCTCACAAACTAGTGTCGAAAATCCTGCCACCATCGGGACTCGAACCTAAGACCTCCCGGTCAGAGGGACTGCCGTGACATCAGTTGATGCCCTGAACCATCTCTTCCAGTGAAGCCATTTTTGAGGAAATTTTGAAAATGTAGCAAGGGCTTTATGTAAAGTACCCTTAAAAATTAATGAATGATTAGCAAATTCTCCTCCAGACAGCGACTGAATTTGGCCTTCCTGAAAAGCTAGTGTCGAAAATCCTGCCGCCGTCAGGACTGGAATCTAGGACCTCCCAGTCAGAGGCGCTTCCGACGATGGATGTGTTTTGACAATAGCTACATAGGAAGATCGAATTCAGCCACAGCGTGGAGGAGAAATCTAGCGGCCGGCTGTTCTAATGAGTCCTTTGAGGTTGTTCTGGGATCAACATCACGCGAATATCGGAGCAGCAGATGCTTGTGCCCCTCCTCCCTCCTTACGCATACGCGCGGGCACACACACCCTCACACACAAACACACATTCACGTAATTAATCAAAGTTGACGCGCCATAAAGGCCAAAATAACCAATCGATGAAACTGAAGAAAATCCGTATTTACAGTCAGTTTATCACCCGGTCCTGCAGAAGGGAGAGGCCACACGATGAAGGACGTGCGATTTGCGGGCCCTCGTTGGTCCGTCGTTTGCTCCCGCGTGGACGGCGTTGTGATAACAGAAAAAGCACAGAAACAAGCAATGAGAGCAGCTGATGTAACTATAACCTACCTGTTGGTGCATCTATCTTCCGTTTTGGGCTTCCTTCTACATAAGCTTTTGCACTTGCTCTAATGCTTATACATTAAGGAAGTCATTTCATTCGAAAAACACACCACCGTCTTCTCAAATAGATGAGTCACTTTGTTGAGAAACGCATCTTTACTGCCCAGCACTTTCTTAGAAATTTCGCTTCTTATAAAATGTACAGAAGTTGTGCTTGATGTGGATCGATGTCAAAAAGATTAAGAAATTATTTTTTCTACTCCCATTGTATAGATCTCTAATTTGATGGCTGGAATCCGTTGCATAACGATACTCATTATGATACAGATACCTGACTAATCAAATAAAAGTTTAGAAACCAAGAATTGACATTAATCATTGAGAATCGTTCATAAAAATGTTCCATTCGATTGTGTACATTAAAACCGAATTTACTATTATGTTAGGCTTGCCGACATTACTTTGTTTTATTATTAGTATTTTTGACATGGAATATTATTTAAAATAAATTGGATTGTAATTTCACTTACGGGTAATTGACTAGCCCAATGGTAAAACAAAGCCACCAGCGGCAGGGCACGGTAGGGTCGACTGCCACGAAACGATTTAATGTAAAAATTGCCATAAGTCGTTGAAAAAGTATCTAACGAAACTCGAATTAATGGGTATTAATACATTCGTGTGAAGGTCACGTTACACGTATCGTAAAATTACACTCTTGCATTAATACCAAGCATTTCATTACCGTTTCATTATTTCAATATTACTAATTGCTAATATTATGAGGAACACACTGATATGATCTTCTATGTTTGAAATTACAAACAGTGAATGTATACATTTTGTTTTTATTCTTGAAAAAATATGTTATCCCTAGCAGTTGAGAATAATGGTACTCGTGAGTCCTTGGGACTCCAAGAAATCAACTGAGGTGACACAGGACATCAAGTGATGTCACTGCAGTTCCTCTGACCGGACGACCTAGGGTTTGAGTCCCGACGGTGGGAGGCTTTTGGACTTTAGCTAGACAGCTAGGTCGAGTTCAGTCGCTGTGTGGAGGAGAATTCTAGCGACCTGCTGCTCCATGCGAATACCGGAGCGATACTGCTCCACCATGCAAATGCATCGTAACAAATGGACCACGGACCGCGCGCGATCTTTCCTTCCTCTTCCTTATCTTATCCTTATCTCTTACACACCCTTACACTTACATGCACTACACTACTATACATGCCGGGAGAGCAGTCGGGGCTTAGAGCTGGTTCGGGATAGGGCGGTGTCCAGCTGGTGCAAGATACCTGGTTAGGGAAAACCTCGCAAGCTGACATGTAGGTCGGCGACGGATCCCACCAACCAGCGGGGGAAGACCACCACCACCTCCTGGGACAAACTACACTTTCGGGCCGCACAACACTTTTGGGGCTGACGACCTTTGCAACTGCGGCGCTCGGAAACACTATACATCAACCAATCCAAGAAATCAGCTCCAAATCCGCATTGTTCAGCCCCAATCCCCGGACCGTTATTTGAACCGCGGTCCTCAGCGGAGAGCCGAGCTGCTGCGGTACGGGTCGCGGCGGCTGTTTGTTCTGTCGGCGCTGCTCTGCGTGGTATCCCATTCACTCCCCGCTAGTTCCCGCGGCAGGTGGCGACGCCGGGGGGGGGGGGGGAGCGGCATCGCAAAGGCGCGGCCGCCGCCGCCGCAGGCATCGCCAGGCGTCGACTGCGCGTTCCCCTCCCTCCTCCCCCCACCCCCCGCCCCGCACGGCGCGGCGGAGGCAGCCCATCGCAACAGGCCGTGTTCTCAGGCGTGTTCCATCCAACTTGGGCTTACGCAGAGGCTTCTGCGAGCCATTGTCTGCGCGCGCAGACTCGCGCCGGGCGAGCGCCTCCGCCGTTGTCCGCCCGCCCACGCCCACGCCCACGCCATCTCTACAACGCCGCGCATCCCATTATGCCTCCGACGACGTGGAAGTGGCGAAGGCGCACGCCGCAGTGGGAGAGGTGACGCCCACAGTGTTGCTGGTGGTAGCGAAGACGAGGTTGTGGGAGTGATGGCGTAGTTGGAGTTGCGAGTAAAGGTAGCGGAGGATGGGGAGTTGGCGGGGACGAGCGCAATGGCGGGACTGATTGATTGGTTGATTGATTTTTTCGTGTTTCCGGGCGTGTCAACTGCTTTGGTCATTAGTCGGCTTCCTACTATATAGACCTACCGTTGGCTAGTGGGGTTTCCCCCTAACCAGGACTCTCCCACCAATGGGGTACCGCTCCAGCCGGGACAAGCTCTAAGCTCCCGACCGGTCTCTCGGATATGTGGTAGTGTAGTGGATGTTTGTGTGTGTGTGTGTGTGTGTGTAAGGGGAGAGGATAAGACAAGGAAGAGGAACGAAAGTTCGCGCGCGGTCCGTGGCCCGTTTGTTAGGGTACTGCTCCGGCATTCGCCTGGTGTTGATCGGAAAAACCACGGAAAACTACCGATCAGAGCAGCCGGCCGCTAGAATTCTCCTCCTGATAGCGACTGAATTCGACCTAGCTGGAAAGCTAGTATCGATAATCCTGCCACCGTCACGACTCGAACCTAGGACCTCCCGGTCAGAGGCGCTGCAGTGACATCAGTTGATGCACTGAGCTACCGCTCCCGGTCTATGGCGGAAAAAGGTGCGGGTGGGGGCAATGGCGGGGGCGGTGACATCGGCAGGAACAGTGTAAGGGCAGAGGTTACGGAGGGGAGGGGGCGGGCGAGGCGGGAGTTTTGAGGGGGGGGCAGTGGCGGGGGCGAGGGCTTTGGCAGTGGTGGAGGCGAGGGCGGAGAAGGTAGCAGGGGAGAGGGAGGTGGCGTGCAGGGACAGTATCGGGGATGCAGGCGGGAGTGGTGGCGGAGCCCGGGCGGTGGAGGTGGAGGTAAAGATGGTGGCGGCGGTGGTGATGCTGTGAAACGCCGCGGATCATTGTCTGCGTCCAACCGCCTGCGCCGAAGGCCGTTTCTCTCGAGGCGGCTCGGCGCGTAAGAAGCTCTGTGTGGATTTCTGGCTTTGCCGGAGTGTCGCTCGATTAGTAGGGTGATGGCAAGCGCCAAAGTGGAACGACGATTTTACTTAATTTTCAAATAATTATCCCTATCAATTAATAAGACATTCCAGGTTATATGTTTCTGGTATAATCTCATTAGTCTAAGTGATCATGAACTACTAGTTGAATGGTTGCAGTGCACGTCACTGAAGCAGTGCAATTTATTCGCCAACCCTTCATTTAAGATAGTATAGGAATGTTTTATTTAAGTGAAATGCAATTCTTAACAAAATTCATACTGACATAAAATTACATGAAAACATAAGAACGAAATCTCGGAAAGAAACCATTCATTCGTCATATAATGGAACATGAACCTTGAAAATTGGAAAGGAGAATTGAATAACATTTGAATAAACACAAGCACTCTATCTCATATTAAATTGGCGTATTACATTTTCCAATGTGACTGAATTTATGTTTGTAATCACTGTTAATAGTTTGATACTATCGATGCATTCGCATTGAAATGAAATTTCAATTTGTAATGTAATTTCAGAGTTTAATAGTTCCTGCATATTAACAATCTCTCCTTAATTCAGTAATTATTCAATTAACAATACCTCCTTAAAAATACTGCCGATCCATGACATTAAGGGAACTAAGTAGTTTCAGAAACCGAACATCTGTGATGAAACAGTATAGGTCTGGTCACAACCTGAGAAAGACCCATATTAATTGCACGTTTATGCCCTTATCGCCTTTTTTAATACCCATATAACACCGTAAATGTTAAATCATCTTGCTTAATCTTCAGGAATGTTATTCCCAGACAATACAATAGTGATAGAATTGTTTAAAAGAAAGGCTGAAAGAAGAAACATCTTCGCCGGCCCGGGTTGCGGAGGTCACTAAAGCCGAAGGGCTTTAGCTGCCTGAGCTCGCGGGTTCGAATTCCGCCTCGGCAATGGATGCTTGTGAGTGTTCGTGTTGTCCTTACGTGTTCTTACTACAGTTCCCCCTACAGGGATAGCAATTACCTTGCTCGCTATATGACTAAGATATAACAAGGCGATATAAAAAAAGAAAAACTTCATTTTTCACATTGTAATTTAAATTAAGATAACGTGTTGAACCAGTTCTATCTCATTGCACAAAATGAAGTGCTTAAGGGAAGTAGCAACAACAGAAGTGTACTACATATGCACTATAGAAAAATTGAAAACCCCCAAAAGATTGTTTCGTGTATTTCAGAGTTAATTCACGACTAATGAAATCAAAGATTTCCAAATTATAGAACATTATATTTTTAATAAAACTAATTCCCAATGCGCGCAGAAATTGAAAGAAAGCTATGTAGATTTCGTTAGATACCAATTTAGATTGATTTATTGACTAGTGATTCTGGGCGCGTCAACTACTGAGGTCATTAGTCCCGTAAGAGTACTACATGTTTTTCATTGCGAGGTGAGGGTGGTCTTTCCCCACTGGATGGAGAGATATGGCGCCGACCTACTATCGACTAGCGGGGTTTTCCCCAATCTGGTATCTCCCACCAGAGGGGCACCGCCCCAGCCAGGACAAGCTCTAAGTCCCCGACCGGTCTCCCGGCATGTGTGGCAGTGTAGTACATGTTAGTGTGTGTGTGTGTGTGTGTGTGTGTGTGTGTAAGGGGTAAGATATGACGAGGAAGTTGAAGGAAAGATCGCGCGCGGTCCGTGGCCCGTTTGTTAGGGTACTACTCCGGCATTCGCTGGTGTTGATCGGAGAAACCACGGAAAACTACCGATCAGAACAGCCGGCCGCTAGAATTCTCCTCTAGACAGCGACTGAATTCGACCTAGCCCACAAGCTAGTGTCCAAAATCTTGCCGCCGTCGGGACACGAACCTCGGACCTCCCGGTCAGAGGCACTGCAGTGACATCAGTTGATGCACTGAGCCGCCGCTCGTGGTACCCATTTTGGGGAAGTTCTGAAATTATGAAATAGCTTTAATTTTGACTGAAAAATGAAAATATTTGATTGTGTTGTTCGGCCTTTTTTCACTCACTCACCGATTGAAATTTCACTCACTCACTCACCACTGCGCTCACCGACAGAATTCTCAAGGTGTCAGGTGACAGGAAGTGCCTGAGGGAAAGACCATCAGCCATTAAGTATTTGTGATCCACGTTCTGCGTTTTGGGACGTCAACCTTTTTTCATATTCTCGGTATATAAATAAATATTGAACCATGTATTATTGCTATGCTATTGCAGTGTTTGTAAAGCATGTTTGTGTTAAAATATTTAATTTATTGCAATGTTATAGGAGAGTATTTTAAGTGTTGTTCTTGAGTTGTGTGCGTGCTACGGTTTGGAATACCATTTAGTGTTTTTTTGTCCAGGAGCATTTGTGCTGCGCAGATGACCAATAATCACTATCCGCTGTGAAGACAAAAGGTAAACATGTAATTGAAAAAGCAATTGATATGTTTAATTCTTACCGAGGCCTGTCCATATGTGTTAAGAGATGTTGTATTTGCCTTTAGAATGAAACCCTGCCATCCATCTTAACTTAATCATGTTTGCATAAATCATTGACTTTTTTTAAATAGGCAGATTAGTCAGATGTCTGCACGACATTGCGTTTCTATTGATTTGGTGTCCCATTAATCCCAATGATTTAGTGATCCATAGATTAGGGACTCACTTGAAACACTCATTGATCGTCTATCTATAAGCCTACCTTCTCTTCGTTCTCTATAGCCTCACACTCACCATTTGCGTTCTCATTGGCGGCGAAATGAGGACTGTAGATAGATGATTGCTCTTCATTTCACAAAAAGCAACAAGACCAACTATTGAAGTTGCTTTTGAACGAAGTAACAAAGAAATGAATTATTCTATTAATTTTAAGATGTTAGTACTATTTCTTCCATACAACCGGTTACTAAGAGCCAATTAAACATATCTAATACCCATTTCATTCCATTTAGAGAAAAAATCGCCAAATTTGTTTCAGTATAAAACTCAAACTTTGGTGTAAATGAAAACCATTATTGTTTTAAAATACAGAGAAATCATCTACCCACTAATGTACATCACAACAAGTAACTAACAACAAATAAGCTCTAACTTAATTTCCGCTTAATTCAATAGAGCCAGTAGCTCTAACATTTTATTCATTTCACTGCCAACTCCTTTTTCTTATTGCGTCCTCTCTCTCGTCTCGTGTTCCGCCTCATTCGCAGTCGCGATTGCTTCCACCTCCGCTTCCTCCGCCTACACGCCTTCCCACTCGTCCGGCCATTCCGCGCTTCCTGACCGAATTTCGCCCGCCCCCCTCCGGCGCCGCTGACTCATTTGGGGGCAGTCAGCCGTGCGCTCCCCCTACCCCCTCCACCGCTTTCGCTCCCCTCCTCAGAAGCAGTCTCCGCCACCTCACCCCTGCCCCGCTCCGCTGCTGTGTTAAATATTTCGGCACTGGAAGCAACCGTATGCCATTTATACGAGAGGTACCGCAAGTCCTGAGAGATATTTTCTCCGCGAACAATACACAATTGGATTTAATGTAACGTTTAAGTTGAATTACGAATAGCTATAATTTAATTCTCATATACACTGAGGTGACGGAAGTCATAGGATAGCTCCTAATATCGTGTCGGACCTCCTTCTTCCCGGCAAAGTGCAGCAACTCGACGTTGCATAGACTCAATAAGTCGTTGAAAGATCTCTTAAAAAATATTTTAGCCATGCTGTCTCTGTAGCCATTCTGTCTCTGTAGCCGTCCATAATTGCGAAAGCGGTGTCAGTGCAGGATTTTGTGCACGAACTGACCTCTCGATTATATCCCGTAAATGTTCGATGTGATTCGTGTCGAACGATCTGGATGGTCAAATCATTCGCTCAAATTGCCCAGAATGTTCTTCAAACCAATCGCGAACAATTGTGGTCCGGAGTCATGACGCAATCCAGACAACTTTCATCGTTGTTTGGGAATATGAAGTCCATGAATGGATGAAAATGCTCTCCAAGTAGCTGAACAATACCATTTCCAATCAATTATCGGCTCAGTTGGACCAGACCCAGTCCCTACCACGAAAAAATTGCTCACACTATTATGGAGCGACCACCAGTTTGCACAGTGCCTTGCTTTCAATTTGGATCCATTGCTTCATGAGGTCTGCGCCACAATCGAACCCTTCCATCAGCTCCCACCAACTGAAATTGGAACTCATCTGATCAATCGGTTTTCCAATTGTCGAAGGTCTCATCGATATGGTTACAAACCGTAGTACACGTTACGAAAGGTAGTATACGTGTCACATTTGCAATGGATTGGTAGGGAACTCCGTCTTGCGTTGGCTTTTTGCTGCTCTATGAGAACTTATAACTGCGTTAGATCGTGGGCCTTCTTACGCACAACACGTTGCCCACCAATGAGGGTATGAATGTCACATTCTTTGGTTATTTAAGGTCGCATCAACATCTAGAGCATTAGCGACCACTGTTGGAGTTAACTTTATGGTAACTGTGAAGACGAAACGATATAGTGATGATAAGGGGGACGAACACAAATATAACCATACCCGAGGCGAGACTCGAACCATCGAACCTTCTGTCTGAGATCGCTACAACACGCCTTAGCTATCTTGGCCATCGGATCGGCTAATGTCACATATGTGCCCGCGTTAAATGTGTTAACTACGATATATGAGATTTCCCACTACACTGGCGAAAATTAATCTTCTTTGACTACTCCCACCTACAAGATCTCAAATTTTGTAACACTTATTCTGAAGCATCTTGTAAGTATTTAATTTTAGATATGATAATTGAGAGTTTGTACTTTACCTTATATACGTATTTTCACTGTTGGCAATTGTAGTATTAAACAAGAAAAAAGGTAGATCCGGTACATGATGGCGTTGGAGGCGACACACTGCAATGCAGAAGAGCCATTGTTAGATGAATGAAGTTTAAATTCAGTTTTGTTAGTACCTGTTACAGCATTACAGCTGTACAGCATTATTAGCTCACGATTAGGTCGGTAATTTGAGAGAGTTGAAGCTCTTCGTGTGGAGTTTCATTTGACACGCACCACGGTGCTTTCGCTAACATGAGTAGTGATTAGCGCTGGAACTGCTGCAGAAGTTCAAGGTACGATGTTTTCGTTTTATCCCAAATTTGTACGCCGTACGTCCAAATATGTCTGTACTTCTTAGAGATTATAATGTTTTTTCTTAGCTGAAATGTTTATATTTTCTGCAATAACGAGGCTGGCGTGTTGAACATCGATATGTGTATGATGTTAGAGATAAAGGTAAGATAGGAAACTTCAAGAGTTCATTTGATATGTTTATTCCTCTAACAGAAAGTAAATTACGAGTAGTGCGGAGAGTAAGTAAATGACGAAGCGTAGAAATGTGTATGACACAGTCCTTAAAAATAGTCCCTGGAAGAATCGATTTCACGAATGTGATTCAACAACCGGGTTCAGTTATTAAGTCTGCAGATGCCATGCATTACAGGAATGCTTCAGCTACTTTGTCACGTCCTCTAACCAATCATCTACACTTTTTCACACATGTTTTATTAATTCAACTGTTCAGTAATAGAAAGATGATATTAAGGTCCGCTTATAGAAAAAGGAAATTTAAACAATATATTCTTATATTTTAAGCAATGAAATGCTTGTCCTCCAAAATCATGGGATTCAAAACACCGGAATCTGTAGATAATTTTCCAAATTCTAGTAGAGGAAATTTGTCAGTGTAGGCATGACAGAAATCAACTAAAAATTAATTTCGGTCTTTTATTCAATGTATATAAACACAGAAATTTTGAATATTTATTAAAGGTATACGTTTTAGTTAACTTTAAATAAATAAAAAATTATGCATTTAAGGAGCTAAATAAGTCAGCAAACACTTAAAATAGAAATAAAAATTGTTTTATTTCAAAAGGAAAGCTTTATATTCATTTCCAGGGGAAAATAACTATAAAAATTCACAGAATTAACATCTTCACGAAGGGAAATATACATAAAGTAAGGTGGATGAAGAAAAAATATTTCAATCAAATCAGCAAACTAAATTAGTTCCTGAAGCGTGATAACGAATTCTAACAATATGAATTCCACCTGGTTTTATATACAATCGTTTGAAGGATTTCCGCGGAACCATACGCTATAGAAAGTGTGGCAATCCCGGATCGGATCTTCGCGAACCACGTTGCCGGTCCCCTGCTTTCCAATCTCCCCCAGATTCCGGCAGATTTCGAGTGGTGCTCAAGTTGGTACGTTCTATCTGCACCCTTGACTGCTCTTGTGTGACAAACAAAAGCCCCCCGAAATAAATAAATCTGCTCGGGTATCCAGTCTCCTCGCCCTTCTCCATTGAAGCGCCCTTCGTACTTATCCCTCCTCGATAACCTCGTTGGTGCCTGCGGCGCGGTGCCTCGCTCGCCCTCCGCTCGTCTGTTCTTCGATCTGCACTCGGCAGCCGATGCGACGCGGCGCGGCGCGGCGGCACAAAAAGAATTTTAAAAGCGGAAACTGGAGTGGAACGGTGAGCAAATGAATATAGTGTGGCGCTGGGAGTTCCACGTGCTCGTTCTTTGTTTGTTTCTTTCTCTTTTTCTCACGAGATGCTGATAGCTGTGTGGGAATGAATATTTTTGGTATCACACCACTCGTAAATTACTTGGATTCAGCTGTCTCATTAGCTTTGGCGCTCGTTCAGATGAATACAATTATCTTTTGTGGTTTGGTTTTGTGTGTTTCGTTCGCTTTCAAAGTTATGGATGGAGAATAAGGGCGCGAACACTGCTATAGTATTCATTAAAATCCATTATCAGTTATTTCGTAGATTAGAAGATAAGGAAATAATGATCTACAAAAATAAACTGTCAGTGTACATATATTTTTGTAGAAAATGTGCTGGACACATAATTGAGCACATGTATTAAGTTTCGTAAACAAGAGAACAAGAGATTGTTTTGTAACTATCACAAAAAATCAATGAAATCAGAAAATAATAAAAGCACATTTGATTAGAAAAAAATTTTTAATGAAAATTTTCATATTTTTTCCCTTTTGAATTTAGTAAAATCGATGTATTTCATCATTCACAATGTTTGTAAATAATATTTCTATGACGTCGTCATATATCCTTGTTCTTGAGAATATTATATTCAGGAGCGAACTTACATATTCTGTTCACGTAACTTTTCCAAGTTTTCTCTGAACCGGAATTCTTCTGAAATCTGTCCCCGGGTATCGGGATGTTCCACTTCTTTATGGACGCGAACCAATGCTCCGTTCCCTGCGCTTCCAGGAATGCAGAAGACCCACCAGGTAACTCTCGAGAGAAAGTTGGCGCATTTTAGAATGTGATTTATTAGTTCCTTTGTTCTCAAGAATCCGCGCCTCCACTCGTCTTATCGAGTTCCTTACGTTCGGCCCGCACCAACCTCCAGCGCGGCGCGGCGCGGCGCGGCGCGGCGCGGCGCCAAAGAGTTCACAAGTAATGGTTTACTTTGCCTCTCGGAAAGTCTGCAACCGCTCAGTAACAGACACCCGAAGGTACTGCGTCTCCGACTCATCGACGGAGAAGATATCAAGTTCGAAATACGAATTTCAAGTTTTGCCATTCCCCGAAGGTTTCCTTTAAAGAAGACAAGATGGAGTTCACGCAGATGTGAGATTTCAGATTTTCCAGACCTTAGCACGGGATGATTGTGTTGCAGGTAGGATCACAACGTAGCTTCATCTGGGGACGGCTCAGAAGCTATCTGAACGGAGAAGGTCGAAGTTGCTAAAGAAAAGTTTATTGGGCATCTGAGCTTTATACTGTGCTTTTTATTATACTGGTGACGCAGTTACTTTAGAAGAAAGAGAGCAAAAGCAATGTTCAAATGTCCGAATGTTCCGCTAACGGATTAGCAACAATTAATGTAGTCAGAAGTTTCGTTTAGCACGCTCAGTATCTTTCTGGAAGAAATATTTTGCATATTTATTATTACATTATAAAATAGCTGTTTACCTTTACAGAACTATTTAAGTGCGTCAAGTAAGGTAGAATGTCACTCTACTAAATATAACCTGGGAATTGCAACCCTTCCTAATACTTCGAAAAACATTTTCTGTGCGGAAAAGTGTATCAGAACTAGAGCCTCAAAGTTTGCCAAAATGCCTTTTTATTATTGTAAACATTTATGACTTTTAACAATCAAAATTACTTCATTATACTTCTGGAAGTATAGTAGTTTCTGGACGTTTAGTAGTTTCATTTTGCTATTTTTGCGTATTTTAGCTTCTGATGCCTATTTTATCCATTTTGCCTTATTTTTGCATTTTTTTACTTTTTCGCCATTATTCTGCTTGTTTTCTCCTGACACCGATCTCGATTATGCTGGAAATATACCTCCAAGCCAGTATAACACGAAAGCACTGTCGTGTTTTGTCGTTCTGTAGAAGCGGAGGCTCAAGGACAGGCATCTAAATGAAAAAGGAAGATGACACCAGCCAAGATTTTTGATTTTTCATTAATATGGACAGGCTTTGTTCGCTCACGAGGAATCCCATCCTACCTTCTGAGTATGACCTCCTATCTCTTCTGAGGACAGAACTCTCTGTATACGTATGATATATCCTTCTTAGAACTGGCGATTATACAAGTACGAAGATCGAAAAATATAATGATGTCTTCGCTTCTATCATTTTAAGACGGTCCACAATATCATTTCAATGAGAAAGCGCTGGAGTAAAACAAATTTGTAGTCATCATACAGAGTTGTCGTGTGGAATCAAGTTTACAAAGAAAAGATCGTTTCCTTGCACGTATGTCCTAGTGATAATTTTTGGATTCCAATAAAAATATGAATCATTTGAACTGATAATTTTGTATACATTTTCGTTTAAATTTTTTTCTTCCTTATATAATTTTTTGCACCCCTTTTTAACCAGAACATCTGCCATTTTACATGCCTATTTTAGGTACAATATGTGCCTGAACTTCCGGGCTTTAATCATCATATTCGAAAATGCTATCAGGAACTTGTCGACCAAGAAGATATTCAATAGGTAAAACATTTAGAGAAATCACACCACCTAATTTGCATTATTAATTCTTCATTCAAAAATATTAAATTCAAACTATTAGACTTTGATATATTCAATAATAATTTGAGATATAAAAGTAACTAGATAAAATGTATAAAAATTATTGTGAAATAAATCTGTACATTAATACCCATTTTAATACTCATTCATGTTATATTCATTATTTCAGAATTTTATAACATTTTTCCAGTTTTTAAACAAAGGAGATGGGCCAACTGACTAAATATGTTAAGTAAGTTGCTGTAATTTCTTTTATATTAAAACTATTTAAACAAATATTCAAGAAACATCCTTAGAAATTTACAAGAGTAAATGATAAAGAGATACTTTATCTACGAGAAGGTAATTCCTCTTGAGTGACGTTACCGAGTAAGACGTAACGAAGCGAGTAGGTAAAATACATTTATTCTAATCGAAACAGTTTACGAAAGTACTAACATATACGTATGACCAGTGGCGTAGTGCAATGGGGCGGCAGACGCGGCCCGACTCGGGCGGCACTTTTAGCGGCAATGAAATTTCACAATTAATAATAATAATAATAATAATAATAATAATAATAATAATAATAATAATAATAATAATAATAATAATATTAATAATAATATCATCTTATAGAAATTAATTGTAAAAAAACTGTAGCTGCTAAAAAATTTGACGCATAAGTTTATCTAAAGCAGGCTGTATTACTAGATTCAGATGATACTAAACGTAACCTAGGCTAGACGCATCTGCCGAAATTGACGAGCAGGACTTCAAGGTGGAACGACTTCAATTGCGGACCTCTATTTCTGCTACAGACAGCGAAAAAAAATTAATTAATTCCGACCCACGTGAATTATTAAAATTTATTGTCACATTCAAGCTGGAAGATACACAGACCAATATTATAATAATGCTCCGAATCTTCCTCGCAATTGCCATAAGCAATACCAGCAATGAGAGGGGTTTTTCAAGATTTAAATTGATAACAAATTATTTAACTGCAACTATGAGTACTTGAAAGGCTAACCAATCTGGTTATCTTTTTTATTGACCAAGAGGTATGTGAATTTATAGACATTGTTAATATAATAAAAGACTTTAATTTTTTTAAATGTACATGAATAACGCTTTAATTAAAGACCGAAGTTTTGTTTATAATTCTAACAATTATATTATTTTTAAACAAAAGTATAAATAGTAACAGTATGGTTCTAGTTCTAATTGGAAGTCGATATGTGTTTTATGTTTAATAATAACTTAATCTTCTTGGTCGTCAGGGTATATTCATGTGTTCTATACCTGTTACATCAACATAAGTGGCACATATGTAAAAATATTTGTAATAAATGTTTGTAACACATATATGTCGACCTGGATGGCCGGTGGGGTTAGAGCCTGTGTCGTTTTGGCACCTCGGTCTGAAGGGTCGCGGGTTCGAGTCCCGCTGAGGGCCTTGTTGTTTGGACCTTGTCTTTCATGTATGTGCATTGTCGCGGAAGGCCATGTGAGTCTGCTGAACACAGACCGAGTAGCCCGCATGTGTGTCTAGAGTAAAAAAGGTTCATATTTGTCGCCATGAGGGACATAGTGGGTACTCGACGCAGATAGCCGAATCGGCATCCCCTGGAGCTGGAAACAGACCCCCAAAAAAACAATTGTAGCATATTAATATCTGACTTTTTTATGTGTAACCTTTACAATACACAATAACGATGATTGTTCTTGCCGAAAAGTTCTTTAGAATTACATTTGTGAAGTACATTTGAGTTGTTTAAATTGAAACTCCTAAATCAGAGGATGGCAAAATTTTCCTGCGCCTCGGACGGCTGACTCCCACACTACGCCTCTGCGTATGCCAGAATTTTCGTGTCCAAACCTGCTTTATATCCACATAATAAGGTTACTGCTGTTAAATGTCAAATACTATAAGTGACTGTGGATGAACTATGAATGTCGCAGAAAATTTCGTGCATCAAAATTCTCAGAAGAATTTAAACTTATTTATTCGGCGCTTTAAGGAACTAGGACTACATAAATTTCTGTTTATTTAAAAAAAGAAACATCGTAAAAAATATCAATGAATATCACCCCTAACAGTTGGAAATCCCTTTCCATTTCCTCGTTAGAATACATTAGGGCTTGCGGTACCATCAACGAAAACAGCTTCGCAGAATTTCGCTCTGTGTCAAGCCCGAATTACAATTCTGTCGGAGCGTGTGTAAAGAGAAGATTCAGAGAAGCGCAAATAGAGCGATAATTTCCGAAATCAAACGCACACATTGCTTAGCAACACTTCCTTCCACGCCGCGCACAATTAAGCTGAATCGGCCTGCGTTTCCGGAAACCTCGCTCCTCCCCCACTGCCAACGAGACGCGATCCTTCAGCATCTTTGTCACCGACGCAAACAGCTTGTACACCATTGCCTCCGCAATTGGCGTAGGCATGATACTAAGAACACTAAGAGAATACTCTAAACGCCTTGTCTTTTCGCTTTTGTTTGTTTATTAAAATTACCACTTGATACACGCGTTGAAGGTACTATGACAACAGTTCGTACAAAGCACATTTCTTCAATAAAATAATAAAGATATCTTTTGACTATTTTTAAAATTCTCTTACTTTCAGAATACAAAAAGTGTCGTTTGATCCGTAATTATTATTTCCTGCATTGTTGACAAATATACAATGTTCCGTCAATTCGCCATGCCTCATCCACCGTTTTCGTTACATTCACTTTGGCCACTTTGGAGATATTAGAGCGTTGTTTTGAAGTAGTTTTAGAATCATGTTTCAGTTTGTAATTTTAAAGATATCACTGTGTCCAATCTGATACATTTTAGCAAGATCTCCGAATTGTTGGAAGACTTACGATGGTCAAAATATCGTAAATAAGAGGTTGACTTGGTTTTTGAATTTTTTACATTTTCCTTTAAAAAATCTAGTTATTGGCATTTACTTTTTGGAACTACAAGGAAACAACAATTCATAATCACAATTCGTGCAGGTCTTTTTCTCCATGTTTTTGTTTAGAAATTATGAATATGACCTGAATTACTGCCGGTTATAAGACTGTGAAAATTTCAATTTTTACTTTTTCGTGTTCTAATACTAGAAGTAAGTAAGTAATACAGGTAAGTTAATGCTGGGCTATTTTTTGACACAAAAAGTAATTCTGCGGTTCCCTGATACCGAAAAAATTGTATTTGAAGAAAAAAGGATTTTCCTTGTTCCTATTGGTAATAAATTACTTTTTCTAATAGCGTAGAATGCAGGTTTTCTTGTTCTTTAATAAAAGCGGAATTTCTCTAAACGTTCGTCCGTGTGTGTACAACACCAGCACCGAAACTATTAGTAGGATTTTACCAAAATGTAGTACATTTCTCGGTCGGTCGTGTCTCACTCAAACCTCTGCGATTTTGAAAATAATTCATTGAATTTTGGTGACACTTCACATTACGTCTCAGGGACATTTTCAAAAGATTTTCAAAAATAGCTCCAAATTTTTCATATAAACTTCTTTAACAATATAATGAAATGCACTTATAAGGACGTTTAGGTCATATTTTCGTCATTAACTAAATTTCGAAAACCGCAGAAGTTTTTTGAAGGTACTCCTTGTACAACATTATTGAAGATAGAATTTTTCTTAAAATAAAATTCGTTCTCCACAGTTAGTTCTTAATTAATACCATGTTAATTTTTGTGAAAATAGTAATAGATTTCATGCAATTTTGAGCGAAATATGTGAAATATCTTCTCAAAAAATGGCTCCAAATGTTGTCTTAAAACGTGTGTTAAGAGTGCTAAACGCACAGAATAACATGACATACAGTGTACGCCTTTTTGGTGTATTACTTTGATATTTTTAAATTTCACAAATGTATTTTTCTAAATATCTTTCACATTGTTGAAATTTACGCAACACATGAAATTTATTATTTAATAAGTTTGTTAACACAGAAGTTCCAAAGTACTCTAGTGATAGTTTTTTCAAAAATCTGATAGTTTTTGAGTTAATGGGAACAAAAAATTTCGCATTTTCGGAAACGTCCGAATCAATTGTTTTCCAAACCTGCTGCAGTTTTTTCGCGGATATATTGAAAAGAGTTCAATTCTCTTCGAAATTCCGAAATACTAATTTCGTTGAAAATATTTTGTCCCCGAAAAATAAAAAAAAGAACTGAAAAATGTAGGCCTTTAATACAGAAAAGAAAAGTTCGCGGTAATTAAAATGTTCTCATAACATTTTCTCAAAATGTTACCATTATATTTTGTCAAAAGTTTGTAAATATTAAGACAAAGTTACACTTTGTGTCTTTGCTCACTTTCCAAACGGCAAGTGGTAAGGGCTAGAATTTGGTTACATTGACAAGAAGTTTGGATGAACAATGCCTTCATTTTGACAAAATCAAATGTTTAAGAAATTCAATGTACTGATTATAGTGTAAAATAGAAAGAATAATATGGTATACATGTTCTTATAGTTTAATACTTACGTAGTGACTACATTTCAAGTACAATATATAGAAGTTTAATTAATATGAAATGAGCTTGTGTTGTGATCAAATATTGACTACAGTTTTATAAATATACAATAATTTTAAAATTAAATGTAACCTAAGGTGGCTAACCATTTTAAGCGACGTCTATCTTCGGATACAACTTCATGGACCTTGAAGTGTGAGGTAAGAAGATTATTTTGTGAAATGTGATAAATGAACCCAACTAGACTCTCAAATAAGCCACCTTGCTATCACTAAAGACATCAATGGGTCCCTCACTGAAAGAAGTCAATATTAATTAATTAAAAGTAAAAATTAATAGTTTATTTGTGTGTTTACTTCTTGCGTTTCTTAAACAGCATTTTATTTTTCGTATAGGTAGCATATATAGAAATATATGAAATTTGGAGAATATTATGAAATGCTACAAATACCAGATCTCAAGATTTTAATTTCAATGCGCTTATTTAGATATCGCAAAAAAAGTTTTTTTTCAAAACTTTCCGATTCTCTTTCTGTTGGTGACCAACGCAAACAAGGACCTAAACCAAACGTAGGATTTTCCCAAAAATTAATATTCCCCAACTGATCTGGCGGAACAAAGGTTTGCAAATTCGAAATTAATCTTTTAATTTTGAGATACTTAGTATGAGGTCTCAACGAATTTTTAAATTTTCACAACAATGGCTAAAAATTCAAAAGTTTTTCTAGAATAGAGCAAACATGGTGATAGCGCAAGTCCAGTTAGCATCTCTGAAATTTCAAAAACTACAAATGCTCAATGTATTTTGAACGTTCTCCTGCAACAATATTAATAAACATAGATATTATTTCTCAAGAAAATCTATTCTCGACAATTAATTACGTCATGAACAGTTTCTCAAGATCTGTGTCATTTTCACATGTTTCAATGAAATCGGGGCAATTAAAAAATACATAAACAATATTTTATCAAGAACGGTTCCACATTTTACTTTCTCGATTATGTTATAATATACGGAATATAAGAGAAAGCGAATAATATCTTGAACTGAAAAGAATGTGTCTATAATTAAAGATTTAGATCCCTACACAAAGGACAAGGGTATTGGGGCAAGGTATAGTATGGGCAAATAGTAAAGATACAGTGCCGAGAATGACCAACGCGTTATTCGGGGAGTGCGAAGATGTGCTTCTCTGAGAGTGTCCTCTGGCACCACCGGAGTACCTGTGTTTGTGTTAGGTTCCGATAGGTAGTAACTGGGAAGAGGATGGAAGGAAACCTTAAAGCTTGTCCCAATTCAAGGTAATAGGAAACTAACTTATACGAGAAAGTCCATGCCATTTTGTAGCACAGCTAGATTCCTTATTGTACACAGTTGAGGAATTTTAGATGTAATTGATGAAATCTGATATTTTCGGTAAATCAGATCGTATAAGAGAGTGAATGAAGTACTTCAAGCAGAAATGAGAGAGCATGAATGACTACTTAAAGCTGAAATTTTGGATCCTACCTGGTACAGATTTCCAATTTTGAGTCTTTCTAATGTGTGATATACCAAAATGACGAACCATTTTTATCATGGAAATGTCATTTTATATGTCATAGAGTATGAGGACGTCAATAGACAATCGTGAGGGGGTCGGTATGTGATAAATAAACAACCGGCGTTTTCATTTTCGTTAGGTTGAAATTACAGAGCAGAGGCGGAATAAGCATTGTTTTGAGAAACAAAAGAAAAAGATATAAAATTCGGATACTTCCGAGTTTTTAAAAGAACATTCATTCGCTAGAGCAATGCGGTGATGAGTGGGTCGGCTCGTGATATATTTTACTAGATCGAGGGAAGACTGTAATGGACAGTTATTTAAATTAACTATCGCTTTTAATATTAGGATAGATCGTTCTTGTAGGAAGTAAAATTCGTGTCTAGGCGTCCACCCATGACGCAAGTGAGGGAAGTCACGGATTATAATAGTATCGCCGGGAGAATTTTGAACCAGATCACGGACATTAGGCGAGGACTTTATCCAGAAGCAAGATTCTGCTGCGTCGATGGAGAAGGTTCTACGGGGCGCCATCGAACGAAAGAAGTGGAGAGCGCGCGAAGACCCACGAATGGATAACAAGGTTTATAATTATTGTAATACAGAAAAAACTGATCATGACCTGTTCATTTTTGATTATCATAATAAATTCTAATTTGTTAAGTTGAAAGAACGCTGATTATCATTGTTCGTTGCGTGCAATCCAGCATTTTAATAAGATTTTCAGATTCCTCGCCACTCCGTATGGATGGCAGATTGAATAATTGGTTGCAGAGTAAGTAGCAACAATTATGAACTTCGAACCTCAATTAAATGGGCAAGCCCAACATAATTTTGTAAGGAGAGATACTTAAATTACGTAGGAATCATTAGTTTTCAAGTGTAACCTTTTCCTGGCGCCCAAATTGCATTTATAAGTAATAATTATGTTTCAAAATGTCTCTCCAAGTGAGGTTTGTTTTCAAATAGAAAGACGGGGCTCGTTTCAAATTGGAACCAGTCAACGTCGGGCATGTTTCAAATGGTACTCGCAATGTCTTTGGCTGTTATTTCTTTTAAGTTCATTTAAGCCAGGTTATCGTGTTGTTTGATAACACTTTATTCATGATCCGGATTCATCGAATCCACTGGTTGCCAAATCGTGCCCATTTGTTTTTTCCATTGAACGATTTAAAATCTTGTTTACGTTGACTCGCTACTTGTTTGAATCAGAGTTGAATTGAATTGAATTTGCCTTATTTTACGTGGCGAGACTGAGGCCATGAGGCCTGCTCTTCCGTCTGACCACGCAAATTTCGTTACACTCCTTTCACCAACCACGAGAGAAAGAAGGTATTACTCAGGCGATTTGAATTTAGCTCAGAGGCATCATTTAGGCTTGAGGATCTTTTACATGCAGTAAATGTACTAACACGGGACAGACGGCTATACTTCCCCTTCGAAGGAAGGCATACGAAGGATTTTTTCGCCCTTAAAAGTCCACGGCTACGATCGGGTTTGAACCCGCAAACTTGGGTATAGCGGTCCGAAACGCTAACCGCTACGCCATCGACACCGCGAGTTCTTTCCTAGAAATTATTTTTGTCGGAATATAAATTCTGCGTTTGGTGCCTTCCTTTTTATGATTTCATTGTATCTACGAAGCCGAACACATTTCACTTTCATCTCTTGCCTGATGTTATCTTTCAGGTCAACAACTTCTTGTTGACTATTATGGTAGAGTATATCAATTTTATTTTTAGCTGCAATAGCGTTTGCTTTTCGCAGAACCTTTTTTGATTGGTTATCTTCTAAATATTGTGAGAGAACAGTAACTTTACTTCGCCAATATTGTTTTCGTGTCGTCTTTTACAGGCGGGTTTTCTCTCGTTTTGACTTCGCCATGTTTGTCTGAGATGGTAACAGCCCTGACCGTAATTTCAATTGATGTTATTGTAGCACTGTATAAAACGAGTTGAACTTCAGACAGATTTCGCTGTATACTCAGGTGTTCTTTCAAAGCGTCATTGATTTGGGAAAGAACTAGCTTGGCTTTATTTACTTTACGTAAAACTGCTATTGATGCACTGTTTAAAGGATCGACTTGTCTGTAGTACCCAAGAAGACTGCTGATTTTTTCTTTCACTTTGTCTTGTTCTCTGGATCTACATCAACTCTTTTACTGTTTTCTATTTGTTCATCTGTATTGACAGTTAGTCGTAATGATGTTTCGGTTTCCTGCCTCAATACTGATTCATTTCTTTCTATTTGTTCACTTACTGATAGAGTCGCGATGAGTTTTCGACTTCCTGTCGTAATCGCTCTAGTTCCTCTTCAGAGAGGTAACATCTTCTGACTACATGTTTCCTGTCAGCTACATTTTATTCTGTCAATTGAAGTTCTGGCTGCCGTTTTGTGGATTTGGCGTGAAAAGCTTGCCTCCATCGTTGGAGTGAATTATATTGACACTGGTTGATGCAATAGTTTGTGTTCATCTGGCGCGTCCATCTCTGACGCCCAGCATTTTCTCCCCTGTTGGCTACCCTCCTTACGAGTCACGAGACAGCAGGCAGAGGACATTTGGTTCTTCAGAACGTGCGGCTAGATCCGCATTGTTGCTCCTGTCGTATTATTATTATTATTATTATTATTATTATTATTATTATTATTATTATTATTATTATTATCTGTAGTACTAATTTTGTATGCAAGCAGAAATTGAGAGAAAATTAAGAAGCATATGGCTATGTAAGAGGTGTCGCTGGTTTAGTTAAGAACCCAGAATCTCGGGGTAAATGGAATGATACATTTTTTCTGGAAATCGCTAATATTTGATAGTGTTATTCTGCATATTCTCACATGGCGCCTTCCGACTAAATGCTCGTACTCCACGTGTCACTACTTAGAAGGCAGCTGTCATCGCGCGGAATGGTGGGCGTCCTCTGGTGGCCGGCCGCTCCAAAGAAGAGGAGCCCACCATTAAGTATTATCTAATCACGTGTTGGGGCCTTGGTGGTCAGGGGTTACCTTACTGGCCTCTGAACCCCCAGTGCGCGGATTCGATCCCGGTCGAGGTGCCCTGATTTTCGTAGGGCAGAAAATCCACAGCCACACTTGTGGCATGTCAAAGAACCCTGGCGACATTTAATTAAAGCGACTGCTAAGGATATATTGATACCTTCACTGTTCCAACCATCATGTGATATTCTCGCAGCTGCGTAGCTGCACAACTACGACTAGCGGCTCAAGAGCGTCGCAAAACGAACGTCGTTGACGTTTCTTTGACGCTTCATTTAGATTTTACGAAACCACGTAGATAAAAATGTTTTTATTTCTGAATGTCCAAGCCGACGATCATAGATGTGCTCTCGAAATTACGTGATGAACGTACAACGCAGGTCGCTAGTACTGCATGTGTTCTGCACGTTACTGAAGCTTAAGAAAATACATAGGTGTTAGGAACAACTTACGCATTCCACTGGCTAACGGCCGTTGGCTGCTAAGTGACGGACGTCACTGCAGCGCGCAAGTGTGCCACTGCGCATATGCGTCCCTGCTGCGGTACAACGGACGCATTTCACGTCCGTTATTTGATATAGTACTTTTCTAGACCTATGAAGCCCTCTCAACTAATTCTAGACCTTGAATGAGATGAAATCTACTGAAGTTGAGAAACAATCCTCCCTTATTGGGAGTACAGATATTCAATTAAACAGTTCCACTAAACCAATAATCAGGAGGTACGATGTTGTGAAATAATATATCTTTATCAATGTTAACCTTAATCTTTTATTCTAATAAATAATTTCATAAAATTTCGACTTAAAGATTGCATAGTCCGCGTCCCATTGCAGTGGGAGAGTGAAGGTTGGGATTGAGCAGTTGTATGGGGAGAGGGGATTAGTGGCGGGTTGTTAGTGCGGGGCGAGCGCGGGGATCACTTTCGTTAGGTTGAAATGACAGAGCTGAGGCAGAATAAGCATTGTTATGAGAGACAAAAGAAAAAGATATCAAATTCTTATACTTCCGAGTTTTTAGAAGAACATTCATTCGCTAGAGCAATGCGGTGATGAGCGCGTCGGCTCCTGATATATATTGCCACGTCGAGGAAAGACTGTAATGGACAGTTATTTAAATTAACTATCGTTTTTTATATTAGGATAGATCGTTCTTGTAGGAAGTAAAATTCGTGTCTAGGCGTCCACCCGAGACGCAAGTGTGGGATTATAATAGTATCGCCGGGAGAATTTGGAACAGATCACGGACATTAGGCGAGGACTTTATCCAGAAGCAAGATTCTGCTGCGTCGATGGAGAAGGTTCTACGGGGCGCCATCGAACGAAGAAGTGGAGAGCGCGCGAAGACCCACGAATGGATAACAATGTTTAGAATTATTGTAATACAGAGAAAACTGGTCATGACCAAAGAATGATTCATTTTGATTATCATAATAAACTCTAATGTGTTAAGTTGAAAGAACGCTGATTATCAATGTTCGTTACGTGCAATCCGGCGAGTGCGGGGCAGGTGCGGAGCGACTGCGGGGCGAGCGCGGGGGCGAGCGCGGGGGCGAGCGCGGGGGCGAGCGCAGGGGCGAGCGCGGGGGCGAGCGCGGGGGCGAGCGCGGGGGCGAGCGCGGGGGCGAGCGCGGGGGCGAGCGCGGGGGCGAGCGCGGGGGCGAGCGCGGGGTCGAGCGCGGGGGCGAGCGCGGGGGCGAGCGCGGGGGCGAGCGCGGGGGCGAGCGTGGGGGCGAGCGCGGGGGCGAGCGCGGGGGCGAGCGCGGGGGCGAGCGCGGGGGCGAGCGCGGCGATGGCGGCGCGGGGCGAGCGCAGAGGCGAGCGCGGAGACGAACATGGGGCGAGCGCGGGGGCAAGCGCGGGCGCGAGCGCGGGGGCGAGCGCGGGGGCGAGCGCGGAGGCGAGCGCGGGGGCGAGCGCGGGGGCGAGCGCGGGGGCGAGCGCGGGGGCAAGCGCGGGGGCGAGCGCGGGGGCGAGCGCGGGGGCGAGCGCGGGGGCGAGCGCGGGGGCGAGCGCGGGGGCGAGCGCGGGGGCGAGCGCGGGGGCGAGCGCGGGGGCGAGCGCGGGGGCGAGCGCGGGGGCGAGCGCGGGGGCGAGCGCGGGGGCGAGCGCGGGGGCGAGCGCGGGGGCGCGCGCGGGGGCGAGCGCGGGGGCGAGCGCGGGGGCGAGCGCGGGGGCGAGCGCGGGGGCGAGCGCGGGGGCGAGCGCGGGGGCGAGCGCGGGGGCGAGCGCAGGGGCGAGCGCAGGGGCGAGCGCGGGGGCGAGCGCGGGGGTGAGCGCGGGGGCGAGCGCGGGGTCGGGGGCGAGCGCGGGGGGCGCGGGGGGGCGCGGGGGCGAGCGCGGGGGCGAGCCGCGTGGGGCGAGTGCGGGGGCGAGCGCGCGGGGGAGGGCGCGGGGGGCGCGGGAGCGGGACGAGCGAGGGGCGAGTGCGGGGCGAGTGCGGGGCGAGTACTGCTGGAGTGCCAGCAGGCGTGTGTGCGGGGGTGCGAGTTGTATCTGTTGTGGACGGGGAGTTAGCGCGGGGCGGCCTGGGGCGTGCGGGTGACGGGGGTTGGCAGAGCGAGTGGCTCGCGGCGCTGAGCGCGGGAGCGGGGCATCCGGTGCGCAGCCCCGGAGGCTTCCGCGGCAGCGCCGCACGGAATCGCCCCGGAGGAGGGCCAAATGAAAAATGGCGGAAGGTGGTTAGGGCAGCAGAACGCTGCTTACTTGCTTTGTTATTGTTATTAGAGTGCTTCCCAGCTTTCGCGCATCGCCAAACACACATTTAACGGGATTTCACAGTAGACATCAACAGTTGTGGGTCGTCAGCAGTGTGCAAATAGACGATTGACAACAACATTGTCATGGGAGAAACATACGTAACGGTTAGAGGAATACAACCCTGTACTGTTTGATGGCAGTAATTGTATATAATTCGTTCCTCGTACTTAGCTTTATACTAAGAAGACAGAAATTCTCCAACTCTGCACTGTAACATGTATTTCTTACACATATAAATGTCAAATGATTTACAACGAAAATTCTCAGAGCAAAAAAAGGTTCTGGGCTAACACTCTAGTGTTACTGTCACATAATGCTTCAAGATTTACGAATTATATTTATTGTAGAAGTAACTTTCCACATATAGTTTCATTCCTCATAGTCAAAATAGACTCGTTAACATTCCATGATTCGTCAATTTAATTGAATGCTGTAAAGCTACTACCTAGCTGGCACTCGCATGATGCGCGATGTGTGATAAGTTCGTGACATTTATGAAGTTCTAATTGACAGTTTCTATTACGATCGTTTAAGAGCTACAGTACGGAAGAATCATCAGACCCATTGAACTATGTTCAGCAGAATATAATTTTATAATCTACTGTTCCCCAGTTTCAAATTATATCAATTTACATATTTACAATTTAAATATTTAATTTGTTTTACCATTCACCAATTTCTATGATCAGAATAATTCTAGGTATCTCAAAAATCACGCAAATAAAAAATATTGCCTCGCCAATCCTAAATCGGTGCTCCCATAATGCCGCCTAAACATTGATAAGAGAAGATTGTAGTTCTCTACGTTCCACATTTCTTAATCAATGTGTATTATTATAAGTAGTAAAATATTATTATTATTATTATTATTATTATTATTTATTATTATTATTATTATTGTTATTATTATTATTAGCCCATAACACTCCGTAAAGGGCAAAGGCCTCCGTTTTTTAGCAGAGTTACAGTAGGCTACTGATATTCAATTTCACTAAAATTGATTAATAGTACTGTGAATCACTGCCATCTTCTTTTTGCTGTTCATATCCCAGTTGCCTCCATGTTGTTCTCTCTTGGGCCAGTCTCGTCCAGGTGGGACCAGCTGCTTTGCATAGCTAGTCTGTCCATCTTCTTCTCTGTCTCCCTTGGTTTCTCCACCCATACCGAGGGTCCCGGGTTGTTGTAGTGTATGCCCATCGTTGCTGGTCTTGCCATATAATATGTCCTCCCCAATGCCATTTGCTTATTTTGGCTTGCCAAACCGCATCTTTAATTTTAGTCTTTTTTCTAATTTCTGTAGATGGTATTTTGTCTAGGAGCGAAATATTTAACATTTTTCGTTCCATTTTCCTCTGGCATCATTGTATCCATTTTATTTGTATTACTGTTAAGGACCATGTTTGTGATCCATAAAGCAATATCGGCACGATGCACGAGTCCATTACTACTTTTTAATTTGGAGGTTTATCTATTTATTTATCAAAATGAAAGAGAGGCTCCAGAATTTTCTCCATGCTAATTTAGTTCTTCTTCTTATTTCCTTATCTCCTCTATTTGTAAATGATATTAGCTGGCCCAGATAAACATATTCTTGCACATATTCTATGTTGCTGTCGTTCACCATTATTGATTTGGGTTCACTGTTACTCATTACTTTAGTTTTGGATAAGTTCATTTGTAAACCGACCTCAGTACATTTTGCGTTTACATCGTATAGCATTTCTTTTAGAATTTTAGGCGAGGTAGCAAATAGAGCAATGTCGTCTGCAAAACGGAGGTTTGTCAGCCGCCGTCCGTTGACATTTACACCTGCTTGTTTGGACCAATTTATTTTACGGAAACACATTTCAAGCAAACTTAAATAATTTAGGAGATATTGGGTCCCCTTGTCTTACTCTTCTCTTAATTGGAAATATTTCTCCTTCTTGATCTGTTCTTACTTGTGCTTGGCCATGTGCATATAGTTGTTTTAAAATATTAATATTTTTGCTTGAGACCCCTTGATTCTTGAATGCTTGAAGTATAAATGAGTGTTCTACACAGTCAAAGGCCTTCGCAAAATCAACAAATGCTATGTACAATTTTATATTAAATTCTTGGACTTTCTCGATGATCTGATTGACTGCTTGCAGGTGGTCTGTAGTGCTGAACCCTGTTCGAAAACCTGCTTGTTCCGGGAGCTGCTGTTCGTCCAGTATTTTGGTCATTCTTCTTGTCAGGATTTTTGAGAGAGTTTGTACATGTTGCACATAAGACTAATTGGCCTATAGTTAGTGAGATTATCTCTGTCACCTTTTTTTGTGAATGAGTATTATGGTACTTGTGTACCATTGTAAGGTGAGTTCTTCCGACTTTAGTATATGGTTGAAAAGTTTAACAATTTCTTTGAGTAATTCATCGGTACCTTCTTTAAGAAGTTCGACAAGAATGCCATCTTCTTCCGGCGTTTTTCCAGTTTTCATTTCCAAAATTGCCCCACGTATTCAGATATGATGGAAGGTGGTATTTCGGTTTCATCTTTTTCGTTGTCATCATACAGTTTTGTGGGTGTATGATTTGTACTTTGTAAAATATTATAGGCACGTAAACGTTCACCGTCTTTTCATAAATTAAATTAGATATTCACAGATTCGAAAGGAAGCAATCCTTGGAAAGAATGGAATCCTGGGAAAGAAAGCAATCTTTGGGAAGGATATTATTCTAAATATTGACATTTTCTGAACATCGCTTGAGATCTTATTTCCGCTGTAATGGCCGCCCGCATGCCGTTAAAAGACCCGCCGCAGGAACACAGCGGCGGGACGTCAGCACCTCCGGGCGGTACAGCCGTGACCCTGGAGAGAGTGACACGGGCGGAGCATACGCAGCCGTCACGCTCCGGTCGGCGCGTTTCAGCGCGCCATCGCCCCTACGGCCGGGCTGGCCGGCGGACCTTTAGCCCGGAGGGGGTATACACCGGCCCTCTCCGGGAGTCAGCGACAGTTGGAGCAGTTCGGCTTATAGAGAAGTAGTAGTGCAACTGTGTTCAGTGATTGTGAGTGACGACCGCTAGTCTACTGGACTTTGGCTACCCTGCGCGTTTGGTTACATCTTCTGGCGATTGGCGAACTGGCACGTTTTTTTTGGTACATCTCCTGGTTATGCGCTTGTCTGTGGTATAATCTGTTGTATAATTGTGGTGGAATAAAAAAACATTTTTACGAACTTGGTTTCCTGTTTTGGTCTTAACATCCATCACGGTAAGAACTAACAAGGGTAACATGCCGAAGCATAGTATATTACATAATCCCAAGACGCCCTTCAAATGCCAAGCAAATGAAAAATCAAGTTCGCCTACGTCAGTGATCCATTATCTTGTGGTCACACAAGGAGGTGATGCAGGGGGACGCCTACTCGTTCACGCAGCAATTGTCACAATTACCATTTATACTGTCTGGATTGCTTACCTAGGGATCGTATATCTTGTCATTCTGTCATGATTTTTATTTGTATATTTTACAAATCTATTTGCTTTACGTATGTAATTGCTCACAAAAACACATGGCTAATTCACGTGTTTTCAGTTGATCTAGCTGTGACGAGCTGCGAGCTTCTGACAACCCAGGGCTGGTAGCCGGCCGATGAGTGGTCTGGCGTTCACCTGCCCTTTGTTCGAGTGTGAGGGGCCAAGGGCCCTTCCCTTGTGATCCAGCCCTTCACAGTGCCCTAACTTGCCACGTCGGCGCCCCTGTTAGACCAAGCTGCTTGAAGGCCTGTTTACTGGCGTTTTCGAATCCCTACTTAATCAACTGTACGAACACGCATCACCTGACTGCGATTCGCTAGACATTCCAGCCTACCAAGTTGTTGCCAATAGCTGTTTTCCAAACAATAAATAATTTAACCAGACAAATATGTTTAATCAAGTAAAAAATAGATCACTCCTACTCAACATTTACTTGTTACTATAATTTACCGTATACGTGTAACATAACACATATATTAATTCTATTTTTTGGTATTTATCATGACCTGATGCTATTGTTTCAATAGTCACAACCGCCACTTCGGCTGTGCTCGTGCTAAGACAAGTAGACAAAAATGTTCTCTACGGAGAGATTGCGATAGAAAGCAGAATTACATAAAATATTCTCACAAAATGTGTCTGAAAACTAGTGGTGCTACCAAAGCACAGACTTTCTCGCATTGTTCGTAAATGTTCCGCAATATTATACTACTAGATAAACCTGCAAAAGTTATTTCAACCAGGATTTTTTTTCCACTTCAAGACCAGATCTCAGTTCCTCAGAGTGGACTTGTCGGCACTCATATACCACCTCTCCACACAAGAGCTCTGTGGATCGGTCTCGGGCAGAAGCATCAAAAGATAAATGCCTGATCCATGTAAAAAAAACATCAACAATCAATATATACGTTAGAAACTCCAAAAGACTCCATTTCGTTCAGATATATCAGGGAATATCAATTTTGGAGAAAATCGGGTCAACGGTTTACGAGCTACAGTTGTCCACAGATGGACTGACAGCTGTTAGATTGATTGATAGTGATTCCGTGCTGGCCAACTCCTAAGTTAATTAGTCCCCAATGTATAGTACATGTTTTTGCACGGGAGGTAGCTGTGATACTCCCGCTCTGGATGCCTAAATCAAGCGTCGACCTACCGTTGGCTAACGAGATTTTCCCCAACCAGGGGCCTCCCACCACAGAGTATCCTCCAAACCGGAACAAGCTGTAAGTTCCCGACCGGTTTCCAAGCATGTTGTGATGGTGTAGTGCATGTAAGTGTGTGTAAGTAAAGGGTAGATAGGACAAGGAATGGGAAGAAAAGTTCGCACGCGGTCCGTTTGGTAAGGCATTCACCTGGTATTGATCAGAGAAATTATGGATAGTAACGGAATAAAGCAGCCAGCAGGTAAATTCCTTTCCACCCAGCAACTGGACTCGACCTAGCTATCTGGCTAGGGTCGAAAATACTGCCATCATCATGACTCGAACCTAGCACCTCCCAGTCAGTGGCGCTACAATGACATTAGTTGATACCCTCATTTCTTGTCCACCATGGTGGTCAGCGTGTAAATGCCGCTAGCCTAGTCAGCACAACACGAAATGGTGACAAATAATTACCTCTGAGCGAGGCTTGAACCAGCGGCCCCTTCTTCCGAACCGCAGAAACAGTATCCACCATTCAACCACCTCGTCTACGTGGAGTGGCACTCCAATAATTGACATTAGAGTTTGGTGTATCAAATCTAGCATTAGGCAAAAGAAAAATTGATAAAATATAAACAAAATGTCCATTAGGCAGAAAAAGATGGCAACTGAGAAGGCATATCTCGGCACGAAAAAATTTTGCTGGTTGAAAAACCATTTTGCTTGTTCATGAAGCAACATAACATAATGGAAAAGTTAGCAATGTTGTGAGAAAATGTTGTGCTGATTAGTACAAACAGTTTATCTTGATTGATAGATTTTGTGATTAGAATTGCTTCAAATGGTTTTCAATAACGTTTCTGCAATTCTCAATTATTTCCTACGGCAACATAGAATTGTGACAAATAATAATCCCCAAACAAAGGTGCGAACCAGCGAACCTTGTCTCCGCAAAGATAACTCCGTACACGTCAATTAACCACCACGGCAATCTCGGTAGGACATACGGTTCAAAATTCTATAATAGTAATTCGTGCTGGTGGTGTCAGTTCTAGCATCTGGCAGCAAAAAAAATTAAGAAAAAGTGAAAAAAAGTCCTCTGAGCGTCAAATAGATGACAGTTGCAAAGGAATAAGATATAATCCAAACGATAGTCGAGAATAACGAGTTATGCAACTAACAGGTGCAAGAAAGTCGGTGCAGTTCAATAGCACCAGTAGTCTTTTCTAAATTTAGCAACAATATTTATCCACTTTTTCATTACCAGAGCCCAGCTAAGAAAAATTTTCTGGCGAAAATTCGCCGTTTTCCACCGCACGATCACATAACTTTCTTTCTTATGAAGAATTCGTAATGCGAGAAAGTAATAATAAGAAGAATCAGAATGTCGAAACTGTTATGGATATCTTAAGTTGGTCCCATGGGTACTGGTTAAAATGACTTTTAAATATCATGTGGATATAATCATTAGTTTTCTTAAATTGGTTCATATAGGTCCACAGAAAGACAGTAATTGATTTGATGTGACATACCTTTTACAAATCAAACAAGAGAGTTTAAAAGTTACGGAAATCACATACAGACCCTTCCAGTTTATTTACCTAATTAATGGTATTTGTGATTAGAATTACTTCAAATAGTTTTCAATCAAGTTCCTTGAATTCTCAATCGCTATCTGCGGCAACAGAGAATTGTGACAAATAGGAATCCCTGCAAAGGACTCGAATCAGCGAATTTTCCCTCTGAAACGTTGAGACCGTACCCGCATTCTAACCAGTTCGGCCACCAGGGATATACAAGGAATTGGCAATTCTGTCATAATCGCATAATTGTTTCAGTTCAGGCATTAGGCAGACGGAAATATTGAGAAAATGTCATTTCCACGGCAATAGATGTCAGCTGAGAAGAGATGAAGCCCATCCAGAAGCTAGTCGTGACTGAAAAGATTCGAAAACCAACTAGCGTGAGAAAGTCTGCGCCATTCTACAGCATGTCTTGTTTTTAATTTATTACCATATTTTTACCGCCCCTTATTTCATAAGTGGAGAAAATTTAAAGAAAACATTTGGAGCGGTTTTTGAGAAATAAAATTTTCATTAATTTCAAGCGCAAATTTTACAAAAAACACTCGTTTTTTCACAAAAATTGTACATGACCTTATTTAAAGTGCTAATTTTGTACAACCCGCATTGTTTGAGGCAAAAATATTTTCAATTTTGTAGTTTTGAAATGGTTTTATGCCATTTACGAAAAATCAGGGATATCAGCGAACATGATACCTTCATCATTCTTTTAAACGTCCTTCGCACTATTCAACAACAAAATTTAATCAAAAAATTTGGAGCCATTTTTTTGAAAATTTGGAAAATGCCCGATAAGCTTCATGTAAAGTACTGCTCAAAACTTAAATATCGGTTTCAAATTCCAGCAGTCGCGATGTCAGCAAGAACGCTTGGGGAATACCAATTTTGAAGAAAATGGGCTGAACGATTTAGAAGCGAGCCTTGACCACAGACGGACGACAGAGGACAGACGGGCGTTTTACTGTCAATCGATTTTTCGGTATCAAAAAGCAACAAAACATGGATTTTAGCTACACGAGTTAGAGGATTTTTTCCTAAATTTAGCGACACGATTTATCCAGTTTTTCATTAACAGAGCCCATCTGAGAGAGATTTTCTGGCGAAAATTCGCCGTTTTCCGCCGCACGATTACATAACTTTCTCTTTCTTACGAAGAATTCGCAAGGTGAGAAAGTATTAACTCTTTAATTTATGTTTGAAACTTAATTATTCAACAAGGATACGAAAAATTTGTACAAAAATCAGGTGTTCTGTAAAATTATATTTATTTGTGATTTTGATGCTTATTGCAGTTGTAGAAAGTAGTATCAATTAAAAATAGATAATAATGTATTATTGGTGATAATTCTCCTTTGAACTGTTTTTGGTCATTCTTTTTGTTTTCTTACACGATGCACTGAAATTAAAATATTACTCATATCTAGCTAAAGACTGTGATAGAAATATACTTATTGAAAATTCAGTTCAATTCCATAATGCTGTCGAACGTATGTCAGAATGACTCTAATTATAAGATATAAAAATTATTTTATAGAACTTTATCTTGTTTTTTTAACAATTTGGAAAGATTTTTAACCTATTGTATATACATATTCATTTTGTGGTATTCTTTATTACTATTTATCTATAGCGTTGATTGACAATTGTTTAAAATTGGAATTGTACCTCCAAATAGTTTCAAATATCCATTTTGTATTCACAGGTTTCGTCATGGAAACTTGTGGTCTTTTCTCAATTATTTCAAGATTAAATATGTTTAAAAAATTGAATCGGTGTTACGACTTATAGATCTACTTTTTTATTTTTCAGTATTACGCATTGTTTACGCTATATAATGCAATTAAATATTGTTTATGCTAAACTTTGTCCACTTTCACAATATGTTTTTTTAGAATTCATGCCCCTATCGCATGTGCTATTCATTTCAGCTTGCTGTATGACGTCCAGAGCATCTACAAGAGGGGGATGTATTATGAAAGAAATCGAAGAAATTTCTATTTTAGAGACATATCGAGATTTTCGCAGCTCATTATCGTAGACTACGTCTGTAGGTTGAAACCAAATGCATAAAATAATAAACACGAAATGTAAATATTTTATTCCTATTAAGATTCATCAACCTTTCAGTCAAAGTACTAATTAATTTGCTCTCTTCATCACTAAACAAGAGTAATTAAACATTGTTTTCCAGATATCTCCTCAGAACGTCTCATTTCCGCCACAATAGAATAAAACCTACGTGGATGACATTCCAATTTTACGCAACGCAACATGAAGGCCTCCGACAGACGACACGCAAACAAATGAAACGCCAAGTGAGCGAGCGCTCGCCGTCGCTGCCCCGCGCCACTCGCCCTCGCCGCCCGGGCGGAGGGGGCGTGGCCCAAAGACTCGGCGCTGACAGCCGAGTCACGCCCACGCTCTCCGGGGTCGCCCTCTGACATCGCATCGCCGGGGGGGGGGGGGAAGGCAGAGGGGCAAAGGTGAGAAAAACATTAACTGTGTGGAAACGGATTCGGTGTTATAACGGTCAGCGAACCGGACTGTTGTACCCGAGTTCAAACCCGATCGATGCCGTGGATTTTTAAGGGCAAACAAACCTTCGTACGCCTTCCTTCGGAGGGGAAGTAAAGCCGGCTGTCGCATGTAGTAGATTTACTGCATGTAAAATATCCTAAAGCCTAAAAGAAGCCTCTGAGCAACATTGAGATCCGCCTGTTTCGTCGCCCAAGATAATACCTCCTCTCTCTGCTAGGTGGTGAAAAGAGAATAGAGAAATTTGCGTGGTTAGACGGAAGAGCGGGCCTGATGGCCCGAGTCTCGCCACGTAAAATAAGGCATTAACTAACTAATCTAACTGTGTGGGTTTCAGTTAAGGATGTGTTAGGCACGTTAATAACGGAGTGTTGATGTGCTAGTTTCGAGTTTGGGTATTAACGTTGCTATTTGAAAATCTCCTTTGTATTCGCAGAGTTCCTTCACATGTAGGTTGTAATTTTGTTCGGGAACAATAATTATTTGTATTCTTACAAACGATTGGCGAATAACTTTTATCAACAAATAATGCATAGTATTGTTTAAGTTTTTGCGTCAAAAGTTAATTCTTACTTGCAATGTGTTATCCAAATGCATTTCTTTCTATTCTCATTGATTTCCTCCGGGTGCGTCAACTGCTCAGGTCATTCGTCCCGTAAATGTAGTGCATTATTTTTTCTCGGGAAGTGGTAGCGATCTTCCCCAGCTGGATGGCGAGATCCGACGCCGATCTAACCGTCGGTTTGCCGGGCTTTCTACAACCAGGTATCACCGCCACCTCCCGAGTAAAAATTATGCACTACACGTACGGGACTAATTACTTTAGCAGCTGCAGATCAAGCAAATCTCCGGCACCTGAACCGGTAGCGGTAGCTCAGTGCATCAACTGATGTCTCTGCAGCACCTCTAACCGGGAGGTCCTAGGTTCGAGTCCTGACGGCGGCAGGGTTTTCGACACTAGCTGTTCAGCTAGGTCGAATTCAGCTGCTGTCTGAAGGAGAATTCTAGCGGCCGGCTGCTCTGATCGGTAGTTTTCCGTGGTTTCTCCGATGAACACCAGGCGAATGCCGGAGCAGTACCCTACCAAACGGGCCACGGACTGCGCGCGATCTGTCCTTCCTCTTCCTTGTCCTATCCTCTCCCCTTACACACACACTTACACTAACATGCACTACACTACCACATATTCCGGGTGACCGGTCGGGAAATTAGAGCTTGTCCCGACTGGGGTGGTGCCCCGCTGGTGGGAGAGTCCTGGTTAGGGAGAAGCCCCACAAGCCGACGGTAGGTCGGCGCCGGATCTCGCCATCCAGCGGGAGAAGATCACCGCCATCTCCCGAGAAAAAAACATACACTACACTAACGGGACTAATGACCAAAGTAGTTGACGCGCCCGGAAACACGAGAAAATCAATCAATCAATCAATCCGGCACCTGGCGGGGATCTAATCCGCGACTTCGCAATCAATGATATGTCGGAACCGTAAGGTGTTGACTTGAGGGTTGGCATACATGAGACAATTTATGTGCTTTCAGAGACCAGACACAGTCTTCCAATCCACATACAGCGAGGGTGATGATGGCCCAGCCGACAAAAGCCGACTCTTGTAATAAATCAAAGTTGACTTACATTATTTCATTCTTTCAGAAACATCTGATTCATCTTCATGCATTTCCTTTCAGTTTCAGAGATATTCTTGAAAAGCTGAAAGAGTGCATACTTGAATTTTACTTTAAGGGGCAGGATTGTGGGATGGAGATACTTTCTGCAAAATCTCATATTGATAGTAACTTTTCTCGTGTCGTGGATATCTCTGAATGTCGGAAAACGTACACTAAATTATGACTTTTCAGGGAAAACTCGACTTTTCAGTGAAAACTCCATCGAAATTCGTTTAGCCTTATACGAAATTAGTCACTCGAAAGAGGCAAAAATGTAAAAGAAATTGAGCGGATTTTTAAATCATGCTTTTAACCATACGAAATTATAAATTGTACTTATCACAAACAGTCACTCCAAGTTTTTGTAAAGGTTTAGAGGCAATATTATTGAGTACTATTGTTAAGTTGTTCACATTCAAGATGTAAAACCACCTGAATATTCATTTACTCATTGATTGTAAGAGAGTTCGGAAACCAGAGGCCCGCAGAGCGCTTACGTACCGAATTCATTTCATGCGATTGATGCATCTGGTCTCCTGAAAAATAAATGTACAGCTACAAACCTAAGCATTGCATTAATTGGCTTTTCCTTTTTTGTCTCTGACTGACGTATACGTATTTATATTCTTCGTAAATAAAATTGTCATAGAACTCTGAAAGTGCTTCTCCGCTATATTTCGGTACCTGGATCCCAAACTGGTTGTGACATAGTACTAATACAATTATTGAATTGAAATTTAATATTTTAAGTTTGTTGAATAAAAAGTAAGTTGAAGATATGAGCGTCCCACTATCAATTGCTGTTTTGACAACGTGGCCCGCAGTTACAAAAATGTTGCCGACCTCAGAAATTTAGCATAACATGTAGGCACACTTTTCAAGGGGGAACAGCCAGAACAGAAATCATTTTGAAGACTCTTCCTAGCTAGGGGGCGGTGCAATCGGGGGCGACCTCATTCATCCCCATCGCTCACCCGCCTCATCTCCGCCATCACATCATCGCCATCATCGCCCTGGTTTGCATCTCCGCCGAGCGGCGTCGGCGCCGCGGTCGGCCTCGCTGCCTGCAACCCCCTCGCGCCAGCGCCCGGGGAAATGGGCAGGAAATTTCAAGATAATGAACCGGGAGTGGGCGGGCGGTTTTTCCGGCGGGGCGGCAGTGGCGTGGGCGGGAGCGAGCAGGGGGGCGGGGCGGCGGGGCGGCGGGGCGGCGGGGCGGCGGGGCGGCGGGGCGGCGGGGCGGCGGGGCGGCGGGGCGGCGGGGCGGCGGGGCGGCGGGGCGGCGGGGCGGCGGGGCGGCGGGCGGCGGGGCGGCGGGGCGGCGGGGCGGCGGGGCGGCGGGGCGGCGGGGCGGCGGGGCGGCGGGGCGGCGGGGCGGCGGGGCGGCGGGGCGGCGGGGCGGCGGGGCGGCGGGGCGGCGGCGGGGCGGCGGGGCGGCGGGGCGGCGGGGCGGCGGGGCGGCGGGGCGGCGGGGCGGCGGGGCGGCGGGGCGGCGGGGCGGAGGGGCGGCGGGGCGGCGGGGCGGCGGGGCGGCGGGGCGGCGGGGCGGCGGGGCGGCGGGGCGGCGGGGCGGCGGGGCGGCGGGGCGGCGGGGCGGCGGGGCGGCGGGGCGGCGGGCGGCGGGGCGGCGGGGCGGCGGGGCGGCGGGGCGGCGGGGCGGCGGGGCGGCGGGGCGGCGGGGCGGCGGGGCGGCGGGGCGGCGGGGCGGCGGTGCGGCGGGGCGGCGGGGCGGCGGGGCGGCGGGGCGGCGGGGCGGCGGGGGCGTGGGCGGGCGTGAGCAGGGGGGCGGGGCGGTTGCGATGAATCACGCCAGGCGCACGCGGCTAATTGCTCGCGTCTCCGCACGAGCGCGCGGTGGCTGCGGCGGCGCCGAAGAGACGGCGTTTGTGTACACTCCTTTCCAGTTACGAGTTGTTTTCTCGGAAAGAACAAAGCAGATAATAAAAACATTCCGTCGAATGAAGTTTCTGTTTATTGAGGTTGTTTTCTAGAATGGGCATCTTCCTGTCCTTGTATGATTACAGCTCCGAGGTGTCGTAGGTCATAAATGTCTCATATGTGTTCTCTCCTAAGGTTCACTTCCATATAGAAGACTGAAGGTAAACTAGATATTCCGAACAGAGAACATATGTAACTCATCTGTGGAGAACAAAGGTGGATGTTTTTATTAATGAACCGATTTTAGTAACATCTTATTTTATTTCCATACTTTGGATACTGTAATAAAATTGCAATTTGATATTTGTTTATAAATAAAATATCAAGTGAGTACATTTATAACATTTAGGTAGTTCTTTAATTCTTCAATAATAACCATATTATTTTCCTTATTGTTATATACCTTGCACACGACAACCCCTGACTGATTATTTTCGTAATGTACAACCCCTGACTGATTATTTTCTCGTACAGATCTTCCCTTCCGTATTTACAAACATTCAAATAAATATTTTTGGAATTTAGTTGTTATAATTTTGAATATAGAAATACATACTTTTGAAATGTCTACGAGAACAATCACGACTCAGATTCTGCTAAGTTGACAGTACTTTTGAATACAAAGGAGCCATAGAATAAGTTGCATTTGAATAAAGCAGCAATCCTTCGCTTTGGAAATGGGGCGTGCTGTGGAGGCGGCAGCAACGGCAGGGGTAGGAAACGGACGGGTGACCCAGTGGTAGGGGAGGGGGAGGGGAAAGTGGGAGGGGGGAGGGGGAGGGCGTTCGCGCGCGCTTTTTGTGTCTGTGACGTTGGCGGCGGCGGCGGCGGCGGCGGCGGTGGCAGAAGAACGGCCGCGCGAGTTAACTCGAGCAAACTTTAAATAATAAAACCGGCGCTCTGATTTAGCAAGCTCGCTTGTTGGCAAATTACTTTCTCATATCTTAATTTCTTCCCGGCTGCAATTAAGTCGTCCATTACGGCTACTGGGACGCCGCGACGGCGGCGGTGGCGGTGAGGCCGGCGGCGGGGGAGGGGAGGGGACGGCGCGTGCGGGGGTGTGGTGGGGGGTGGGGTCGGGGCGCCGCTACCGCGGGCAGGTGCCGGCGGCGGCGGCGGCGGCGGCGGCGGCGGCGGCGGCGGCGGTGGCAGTGGTGGGACCACTGTCGCGGCCACCTGCCGGCAGATGGATGAGCTCCGCCTGCCGCCGCCGCCGCCGCCGCCGCCGCCGCTGCTGCTGCTAGGGCAACGGAGAGGGCGTGAACCCTCTCGCACACCCCTCGGGGACACCCCCTGTGCGACCGTTGCCACCGGAGGGGGTCGACACATAAGTCAAACGCGAATGCGAGCGGCCGGCTGCTCTGATCGCTAGTTTTCCATGGTTTCTCCAATCAATACCTGGCGAATATACGAGCATTAACGAGCAAGAACGGGCCGCAGGCAATCTTTGGTGGATATCAGAAAAAGAAATAGGCCTAAATTGTTAAAAATAATACTAAGTATATTTTATTAAAGTCACAAAAACCATTGAAATAATATAATCAAGATAACAGACGTAAACATATTCATTAAAATTTGCTCGATGAAGTTTAGATAAGTGATAACCAATTATTTTGTGATTACATCATACCCTCATTGTGAAACCATTAATGATGATTAGCATTTGCTTCAAAACTTTTAGTTGTTTCCTAGCATCTCTTAATATGTATATGCCCTTCAACAGTATTCATTGGAATAGTTAACGAGGAAATCGGATCTTCTAATGCAATAAAATGTCGTAATCAACTCGTCTCAAGCATTAGAAATTTGTTGGCAGTATATTTTTTCACTTTGATTTGCTTATGGTGCAGACACTTGACGACAACGAGCCCCTGACGGCATACCACTGCCTACCGCCGTTTTAGCCCCCACCTCTCATTCATGCCTTGAATGTTTCTTGTGCGCCTTCATTAACAGTGTAAGTAAACAATTCATATTACTTAATGTATAGTGAAACCTGGACAAACGACTACGGATTTAAAATCAATATATATATATATATATATATATATATATAATCGTGTTTGTTTCGCCCATAGCGCAGCATCCTCGTGAAGTTTGTTAACATTTGCTTCCGTTTAGTGAGAATTTCTGAACGGTATACAAAGCGGACGGCGTGCCTAAATCCGATCAGAAAGTCATTCTCACAGGAACTTCTTCGAGGGACTGCCCTTAACATAGAATGTGCATTTTGAAGGCAATTTGCTTGTGAGTTGGTTTCGATGTGGAGGGAAAGTGAGGATCGCGAATAAGTAATCAAGTGTGTTTGACACTAGCTGAGAGGAGGCAAGTGATTCTATAAAACCTGTTACGTGTTTTGTTGAAGAACTTGCTGACATTTCGAGTTTGGAAGCAAAAATAATTGAAAAAATGGATGTTACGATATGATAATGTAAATTTGTACGAGTTGTATGAACTCGTGGTAAATGAGACAGAGGGAAGTAGTGTCGGATACCATAGACGCAAGTTTGTTCAGACAGACTGATCGAGAGAATTGATGCCTGAATGTGGGATGCCGGGATTATTAATGTGAAATTTTAGTTTTAAAAACACAATTAGTAGTGATTTCAGGATATTGGAAGTTTGGCGGAACCTTGGGGAAGGTATTTCAGCAAAATAATCGGTGATTCTCAAGTAAGCAACAAGATATCCGCTGAAGCGGAGGAGGGAACATGGATTCTGGATTTATAATTTCCTGTACAATACATTTGCTTATGCTTGAACTTAAAGTATGCTTAATTAAATACATCAGGAAAGACGCCAACGGACAGCGACGTTTGTTGAGTGGCAATACAACTGTAGCTGAATTTATTGACGTTTAAACGATCGCGGACATTCACGTGTGCTGTTGCAGGAACATTGAGTTCAATAGATTCGTATCCAGGGCAAACGTTTAGGAAGTTTCAAAACCTATGCAGTCAAATAGATATGTAAACGCGCTAAACAAACACTTTTATAAGACTGTTTTGGATAAAATAAAATAAAATAATTGCGTGAACAGATATACTACTATATTGTATAATACAAGTGTAATTTGTGTAAGATGTATTTTGTAGTTTAAGATAGTTATTAAAAAATTAAGGAAAACATATTTTATTTTTGTCGTGACCGGGCGCACGTAATCAAAAGTGCCGCCACGGAATGACGTCAGCAGTGCGTTACCGCCCCTGGCGGCAGTGGGCAACATCCAGCGCGGGCCAGCCGTGCCCGGCTGAGCGCGGCCGTCACGCCTGAGCGGGCGGGGTGAAACTCGACCCCACCCATACTACGCAGCCAGTCAACGGGCCTACGGCCCGGGGCCGCTATATGAGGGCCTCAGCGCAACGCTGAGGTAGATAGCGAGCGACTGTGGTAGTGTGACGATCTGGCGGTATAGTGGTGTTATTGTGTGGAGAGAGAGAGAGAGAGAGAGAGAGAGATAGAGAGA
>BLKR01009619.1:0-101012 GCA_011170035.1 Teleogryllus occipitalis
GTGTCTCTCTCTGTATGTGTGTGTCTCTCTGTATGTGTGTGTCTCTCTCTGTATGTGTGTGTCTCTCTCTGTATGCGTGTGTCTCTCTCTGTATGCGTGTGTGTCTCTCTCTGTATGCGTGTGTCTCTCTCTGTATGTGTGTCTCTCTCTGTATGTGTGTCTCTCTCTCTGTATGTGTGTGTGTCTCTCTCTGTATTTGTGTGTCTCTCTCTGTATGTGTGTGTGTCTCTGTATGTGTGTGTGTCTCTGTATGTGTGTGTGTCTCTCCCTGTCTGTGTGTATGTATGTCTCTCTGTATATGTGCGTCTCTGTTCGCGACCGCCAGACATCTGCCTTAAAGAAGATATGTCTGTAAAGAACAGAGTTCATTAAGGAATATGTCTTTTTCGTCAATATTGTAGTTGTAGGAAAATGCTGAAATAAATGCATTATCGAAAAATCATGGATTTCAACATTAGATCTGCACCATTCTCGTAAGGCTAAATGTACGTGAAAATACTTGTAGAAAAATTCAATAGATCGCAACAAAGTCGTAGGGGAATTTACAGTACCGATAACGTCTAAAGAAGGTCCGATTTGCTATCTGTAAACGAAATTTTATTCGTGTTTAATAATCTACGCTACGATGCCCTTTTTTTAAAAAAAAATTCCAAAACCCATTTTTCAAATTGCTTTTTATATTTCCGGGAAGAAATTAAAAAACGTGAGCGCAAAATTTCAAAAGTATATAGCAATGTCGCCGTGCTTCCTGAATCCACAGACGAATCAAATGTCCAAATCGAAGGAATAGGTGCGTCAAGCTCGAACTAGTCAGCGCACCACCTTGAAACACGTCAAATGATTTAATACTAATTAATTGCCACAATTTGGAATTAATTGCCACGAATTTCCGGGGCGAAAACTGGTGTGAGCTGGCTTGACGTGATGCCAGCACACACACACGAAGTTAAATTCGAGTCCTATCTCGACGGAAACCCTCAAATGATTTATTGCTAATTTCCTTCCTTCCTGATTTATTGCTTCCACTTTTTCGTTTCAGAGTTCGTTACAGTTTTTCTGTCGAAAATTCGTCATTTTTTTCGGGGAGCATTACATAACATTCTCTCTACTGCGTAAGCGGTAGCGAGCAAGTAAAATAAATTCGATGAATACGAAACTTTAGTGAACACGCTTGAAGAAAATTTCCAGTGTATAGAAACTCGAGGTAGAAAACGAAAAAGTTGGGTTAAATACATTGGATTATGGAGCAACTCCCGAAATTGAGTTATCGCGAAGAGAAAGATTTACTATAGAAAACTTTAGTCCTGTCACCGTACAGGTTTCTTCGTCACAGAATGACAGGATATCTACGTACAATGTTATATACTACGAACGATTCAGTTTCCTCAGCTGCATAGAAGTAATGGAATAGAATGAGTTATCTGAAAGCGCAGACTTCTCGATATATTTGGAAATGATTTCGCATTAAATATCGCAAATGAGTGAAGTTTTCGGAAATTATACAAATGTATAAAGATGAGTACGACAGTAAAAAAAATAGCCAAAGAATTTTTCATTAGCAAATTTTACTCAATAACAATTTTAAAACAACTTTCCCACATTTAGAATTTCTTCTTAGGGCATATTCCATGTTAAGGGTTACAAATTGTAGTGGTGAAAGGTCTTTTTCTAAACTAAAGTTGGTGAAAAATCGATTGCGCACAAGTATGAATGAAAATAGTCTTTCTCATCGTATCCGAACGAGTTAAGAGAATGTTTTACGCGAAATTAATTCAATTAAAAAATTTGTTCAATAAAAAGTGCGTAAAGTTCATTTAGCAAAGATTGATATAGTTATATGTAAACTATTTTATTTACATACTAATAAGTATTTAAAAAAATATTACCTACAGGGCCCGCATATTTTGTCAGTCCAGGGGCCACCATTTTTTGATAATCCGACCCTGACACATACATTTCTTTTATTTTACTTCTGCACTAATTTACTATTAAACATAATACGTAAGTCTGTTTTAGGCCTTGGTAAGTCAAATTTTTAATCCGTAATCTTCATGGGGCGAAACAACCGTAACTAGAAGCAATTTCCGTTTCCCTACCAATTCGACTTTATCGAAATTTGTATTGTTAAACAGTGCAAAATGCAGGAACATTAAAAATCAACAAAGTGAGTTCTGGATATATATAAGCGACCCAGTTTAAAGAACAAAGAAATTAGGTCACCACTCAAGAATGAATACAATAACAAACCTCTTCCGTTAGGCCTCATTTACAATGCAAACTTAAGCGATTTCAGCAATCTTCTAAGGGAAGTGAGAGAACAATATCCTTAGCATTTTTTGTGTATATTGGAATGACACCCGAGTAATTTGACAATTTATTAGAGATAGTTTCTCCATTTGTGCAAATGAGAAGCACTCGTGGATCTCTGCCACGTAACACCAAGACGCCGGCAAGAACTCCTGAACTGAAATGAATGATGGAATAAGAAAATAACCAGAGGTTCGCGTTGGTCCGCATTGGTTCACAGGTCACTCTCGCTCACGGCCACCTGAATTGTTTTCTGTTCAGTATGAAAAATTACGCTTTCAGCGAGTTCGCGGGGTAAATTGGAGTATGTACTCAAGAGTAAAATAACCCTCCAGAAGTGCAGTGAAACGCTTATATTCTACTCGACAGTAACTATCATGGAGTAGGAGAAATGCATACTCTCAAGAAACTGTTCTTAACTTTACTCGGCTGTTGGTGAAACCGACCCTTAATGAAACCACTTGTGCAATATGCAATGCATTGCACTAGAAATACCTACCAGTTCCAACTGAGGAAGATTATACTAGAATGGCAGAATAATTTAATGGTAGCTGTAACATGCCTAATTACATTGGTGCAAGTATACGGCAAGCACCTCATTATTCAAATACCAGCAACTAGTGGATAGCAATTCTTTAATTATAAGAAAAATTCTAGTTTAGTTTTATGGCTGTTTGTGATGCCAATTATTGTTTCGCGCATATGGACAGTGGCCCGTACGGCTCACATAGTGACAGTAGCAGTTTTATTCAATTTAAATTTGGCCAAAAATTGAATAATTTGCTTCCAATCCCTCCACCTGCTTTGTTACCTAATACAACAGACATTATACCTCGTTATTTTGTAGGCGATGCAGACTTTCTCCTAAAAAAATAACCTAGTGAAACTATTTTCCTAAGCATCATTGACCAATGTTAGAAACAAAATTTACAAATATCGCTTACAACGTGCTCGGCGTATCATAGAAAATGGCCTGGCTTAATGGTTTCACGGTGGAGAATATTTCACCGAATTATCAATGCAAAGCCAGAAAACGTTGACATTATCAAAGCAACGGAGTTTCTTCACTATCTTCTGCAGTACTCTGAAAATAATTCCAAAAATAAAACCTATTGCCGTTTTCATATGTAGACACAGGCGAAGCGTCAGGATAGGCAGAGTAAGCCGAGCTATCCCTAAGAATTTGAAGAATGCGAGAAATATCTCTTCACTAAGAAAAGAAAATGGAAAATTCTAATGTTTTTAGCCAATTAATACCGTACGTACGCGCACCAAGTTCATTTGTCTGTTCTTGTGCATATTCAGTGCGATGGGGCCTCGCCGCCGCCCGGTGCTGCGGGTGAGGCGGAGTCGCGGCCGCCTAACGCCGTAAGACAGCGGTTGGCCAGCGACGGCGCGCGGGGAAGTGAGCGCGCATGCGCATTCAGTAGGCTGGCTCGGTGTTTGGGCAGAAGCTTAGGCCGGCCTTACAACTCTATGGGCCTGTTTCACTGGCGCCTGATGTGTCTGATAGTCCCTCCAGTAGTTATCTCACTGATATGTTGAAATTTTGTATTTACGAGAGCCTGATAAATCTATCCAATGGTTAAAGTAACCGATAAATAATCTGGAGGTTCGAGAGGCTGTTAAATGTTTATCTGGTAGATAACCCCAAAATAGCAGAATGTGTGAACTTGCTGTGTTTTTCAAGAAATATCTGTGGCATTTCGGTGCTAGACAACGTAATAGAGATGGACGACGTAATAGATGATAAGACGAATTCTTTGTTCATTTAGAGCATCCGCGCAGACACAGGCAGCATGTCGGCCAGAATGTTTTGAGATCCTTGACGAAAGAGATTGCAGATCCCGTTTTAGGTTAACGAAGCCTCCGGTTAGCAACGTTATGACTTTGATAGAACAGAAAATAAAAACAATAACTATTTGTGAATACCGACTTATAATATATTTTTGCAAGTAATGGTCCTGCTTAATTTATTACTAATATAATAAAATAGATACTTTGTTTTTTGTTAGCGATTCTGAAGTATCACCAATGAAGTCTTCTTCTCACTCTGCGTTGTTTTGCAACGGGATCATTTTTTATCGTAATTCACAAGGGCTGCATCAACCCCTGTGAAGTGTCCTAAACCATACCCCTATCCTTCTTCCTTCCCAATTCTGGCCGCTGGGTAGTGACGCAGGAGCGCGTAGTTGGAGGCGCGTACGCGGAGATGCTACCTGTCGGTCCTCTTGACAACTGACTGCCACGTGACGTAAGACAAATAAAGTGGATAATGGAGGATTACTCCAAAAAATGCGCGCCAAAAGATAATGGAGGATTACTCCTCTGCGCAAAAAGGGCTCAACGCTCTCCTAGGGGCTTGGAGACGCGTTGTGTCAACTTGGACACATCAAATATAAAAAATTAAATAAAAAAAAGGACTTTAGTGGAGTGAGCAAATCTACTGCTTCAAATATAGTAAGTGAAGTGTCTCAAGCCATTGTAGAATTGAGACCTACGTTCGTGAAGTTTCCAAGGAATGTAGAAACCACCCAAGAAGATTTTTTTTATGAAATTGCTAGATTTTCTAAAGTTCTTGCAGCAATAGGTTGCATACATGTTCCCATACAATGACCTGGTAATATGTGACACATTTCGTCGATGTTTAAGAGAAATAATCTCAAAAATATAATTTTGCAGGAGAATGGTTTTATGCTGAGTGGAGCCGATTTTAGTGTTCTGCTTTACATACTGACTGTCTTGTGAACTACCTTTATGATTTTTTTGTAATAAAATAATTGAACACAAGTGTCCTTTTGTTTTTTAACAATGATTTTTTTCTTCAAACACCTTTATTGTCTAACACAATGTTTCATGTGTCAATTACATGCACCTTCAGCAATATACAAAAATATATAATTGACATAATTACAGTTAAGAATAAAATATAATAAATTTTGAAGATAGTGAAATAAAAAATAAAAATTACACAGAAATTAGAAATGAAATTCATTAAAAAAATCAAGAGTAACTGAAAAAATATTTAAGTTGTAAGTACACAATATAAAAGTAGACAGGAGGGAACTTACCAAAACATGTTAAATTAAGCACATTTTTTAAAAATTGAATTATATAAACAACTAGCTGACCCGGCGAACTTTGTACCGCCTACCCATCAATTCTTTAATTTTTTAGTTCGTTTAATACATATTTTGCTATTCGGGACGCCGGGTCAGCTCGTAAGACAATTCGGATTCCCTGTTCTATTGCGTATTTTAAACAAAATATCGTCACACATATTATCTTTATATTTTACCCACAAATCAATTGGCTTTGATGGGAAGCATGTAGATATAATGGAAAACAATGTTCGTATTTGATGAGCTTGTGATGAAATTACAGCATCATTGAGAGTTTGATCCCAATGTACATCGTTTTCTAACAGTTGCAAACGATGACAGGCTTCTCTGTAAGATCCACACATTTCACCTTCAACTGTTCGTAAATGTTGGAATGATGTTGGACCACGTACATTGACTAATAGCAGCCGTAAATAAAAACATTCATCGTTGCTTGGATGAATGGATTCGACCTATTGCATCGGTTGAGTATACACCTGGGTATCCTGGAACTGGTTTTCCTTGTTTCCTTCACATAAATTTCTTTGATGATTGATTCCAAGTATAATATTTTGCCATTTCAGAATATAGCAGTGTTTGTGCGAAATGATCATTTTGGCACGTATCGAAAAAACTGGTTAAGGTAGTAGATGGTGGCTGGTGAGCTCTCTGTATTGCATTCTGAGCTGTAAAACACACTCTTTGTCCATTCTCTAAGTGCACGGCTAAGTGAACCACTGTGGGGTGTCTTTTATGAATTGGAAAAGAAAAAATTCGCCAAAATACTTCATTACTGCTAACATAACGGCCCATTTCGTATTGGGTTACTTCATTTAAATTATCTGCGCCAAATCCAATCACAGCCATATCACTAACTTTGGTTACGTATTTACATATGTACTTCATAGATTTTACTGAATGGCACGATTCAATATTGATGTGTGCTTTGAAAGTTTTTGATAAGATCGGTGAATATGAAACAATCCAACGATAATCTATTTCAATATCTTGTTGATTTACTTTGACAATTGTTGATCTTCAATTGTCTGCTAGTGATCGCCGACGATACTGTGGATAACCATCATTTCCAGTAATTGTTTCCGATATTAATGTCCGTAAATAGCGCTTTGAACATTTACCATCTACCATACACGGTGCATTTTGATTAAGTGTTCCACATGGACCATGTATCATGTTTTTGATAACTACTTCATGCAAGCCAGGATCTAGTTGTTCATTAGGGATTTCAGCTGATATCACTTCAACTACATTTGGCCTAATTTTTACAACCAACCAAATCAAAATATGTGCGTGCGGCAATCCACGTTTCTGCCACTCTACAGAATATATCCAGCAACGTGTCTCACCAAACACACAATGTTTCACAATTAAATCCATTAAAGATTTCAACTATTGTCTGAAGACTCTTGCTGTAATGTCATGACGATCAATAGGTGATTGGTCAGGGAATAACGCTTGTTTAATTTCTATCCATTGTGGATTGCATGCAAATGTAATGAACAAATCTGCTGTGCCATAATTCCTAACATAGGACATGGCATCTTGAGCATATTCATGCATATGCCGAGGACTTCCGATGTAGGATGTTGATTCTTCCAGCATAGTCATCCGGCCAACATTTTCTGCATTTCCATCAGAATTAATTGCATCTCGAAGGTGAATATACTCTTCAGATCGAAGTTTGGTCTGATTCAACCTGATGAATGTTAATCTCTCCGTTTCAATCTTTACATACATATCAACATGTCTGTGACATAATCGCCGGCATTTCAAGATGTGATTATCTTCATTTTCTCTGATCATTAGGCGGTATGAATAATAGTTCATTGAACTTTTTTGTTGATTTCAGAACCTGTAATGGAATTTATCTTGATTGAGAAATCGTAGCCATCTTCACCTTGCCAAAATATAATGGGATATTGCAGTGCATCATATGAGCGATGTTTCCTTAATACGTTGTAATTGATTAGTTCGACGATGTAAAACAATATCACGTGACTCCAAATTTTCTCCAACTACAACAATGGCAACTTCATCGATAGTAGGTGCATTAAAACGTCCTGCATGTTCGCCCACAGGAGTCTTATCAGCTCTGATAAGAATTTTGTGATCATCAGATGGTATCATATCCATTGCACTTTAAAATAATATAATCAATTGATTGTGTTCATGAAATAAGTTTTGTAATTGTTCAACTATTGACCTTTTCACTGAATTGTTATGTGCACAACGTACATTGATTTCTTGTGGATAATTGCCCATGAAATAAATTTGCATAAACTTGTACTCGCTATCTGGCACTGGTAACAGAGAACCTGCTGTGATATATTTGACCTTGAATCTTAAGTTGGCATGAAATTTCCCTGAACTACTTTGGTTGCTCCAAATGAAGTCATTTGATAGCAGTTGTTGTATTGTTTAATATTCTTTAAAAAGTGTATGGAATCTGTTCCTTTTCCTAAAAACCAATGAGTACAATGGCTCTGGAGGTGGAAGCAATGGTATCAATTTCATCTTTCCATTTGCGCAACACAATCCATTGGCTTCGTTTTTGTATTTCAATGCCTTACAATATTGGCAAACCGAGTTCATAGGTCCAATAGCAACACAGTTGTAGACACTGTAATCAATTGACATATCATAACAGAAAGCAGCTCGATTCAAACTTGCACCATTATTAGTCGAATGTTGCACTTCATGGATCTGTCTTACCCGAATTCTTTCACGTTCATTGCGATCTTCACGTTCCTGGGCAGTACGATTAGATTAATAATTAATGTGATTCGTTGCATTTCGGGTTCTTCTGCCTAAATGTGTCCGTCGCCTGTCGAGTATAAATGAGTCACAAGGAGGCATGTCGAGTATAAATGAGTCACAAACTAACAACAAAGACGTTTACACATCACAGCATTTCAACATATACATATCAAAGAGACGTTTACATTTCAAGCGACATTTTACCATAGACAATGTGTTTGTCTAGTGTTACCATCGTATAAATATTGATACGATACTAACATCTGACTCTCCACTAACAATTGAACTTTATGGTATGGTATTAAAGTTCAAATTGACTTTTATTATTACGAATCATTTGTATAGGAGTACAGAAAAGTGTTGTTTTTAGATTTTTTCAAGAAATTTTTAAATTTATCTCTCCGTAAGAACCATCCTCGTACTTCTAGGAATATTCTAAAAAAGAATTAGCAAAATCGGTTCAGCCGTTCTCGAGATTTGCGCTTAGCAAGGAATTCAGCGATTAATTTTTACATATAAGAAGAATGTTATCAAAAAAGGAAAAATTCCTATAGTAAAAACATACTTATACATCCTCCTTTTAAGGAGAGAGAGGCAAATATGGGAAGAAGAGAGCAGATCAGCGTAAAAAATAAACATTATTTTTAATAGACTATATGAAAGCAAGTAAAAAAGAGTAATCAGATGTGGAAGGAAAAAATCTAAACATATATACACCAATAAATTAAGGCCAACAGAACCAATCATAAAGTATTAAAAAGTATATTTTTTGGGGATTTTTTTTTTATTTTAGACAGTACATTATCATAAAGATTTGTGAAAAAATTTGATTCTAACATGACAATAGTCATATGTTATAAAGTAATGTTTCTGAGATTATTCTAGAATATTTTCTGGGTTCATTATTCAAAATTAATTTTTATTTTAGAGAGAATATTATCATAAATGTTTATTAAAAGATTTGATTCAAACATATGGTATTAAAAGCATGTTAGAATGGATTAATACCATGTTAGAATCAAATCTTTGCACAAACATTTCTGACAAAGCTATTTCTAAAATGAACATTTTGTTTGAGGAAAAACATTTTCATTGATTGTGAAAAGCAAAAGAATACTTAGGTATTATTAATTATTATTATTATTATTATTATTATTATTATTATTATAGTGACAATCATAATTTTCTCACATTTTTATCTGATTAAATTTTTCTAACTTTTGAAGATTAATCTAACAATATATTTAAAGCAATATGTTGTCAGTAGATATATCTAGTTGTCAATAGATCACTTTGTTTCTTGGGGATTCCACACTCCTCTCTGTAGGAATTTAATCGTGAAGTTCTGGACTTCATTCTCTTGTGAAGTTTAAGTCAATTTTCTCTGACTTTTTATTTTCTTAATTTAATTGTAAATTATTCACTCTAAAAATTCTGTTCAAGGAATGAATTGTATTTGGAATTTTATTTTTATAATATACAATAGGCTGGTCATCAGAGAAAAGATTCAATATAGTGTAATTTATGAGAAATGTGTAATAGAATTTAAAGAATCTATTTTCAATATCCTCCATAATCACATAAAAATTGTAATGGATTTCCTTGCTTTACTCCACATGTATGATTTCAGAATCTGTCATTTTTAGTAAGCATCATTTCGATTATAATTTTGTTTTCAACAAAAAAAAACTTTGAACAGCTATAATTAGATTTCCTAATGTCTCTTCAGGACTTCATACTTTTAAGACGTTTCCCTTCGCAAAAAGCATCCCCCACCGAGCTATTGGAAGCCTTTTCAATAGCAACCATGCTATATCCTTATCCTGTCACATGGTAGCAACCATTTACTTTATATTCAATAATATTTTTCTTCTCCGTAACGAGGGATACAAGTCTGTTTCCTCAGGTGTAAAATTAACTCCTTTCTCGCTTCTTTCCCCTTTCCATTTTGAAATTCCTACGCACACAAAGTATGATGCAATAAAACAAACTTTTACACCGAACTCGCACACAGCTCACGCCGAAGTAAACTGTAACACAAAATAACGAATGAAGCGAAAAACACGAACACCTCACACTTCCATCAGCAAAACAAATTCGAATTCGCGGGAATTACAGACAGATAAATACGCATAATACAAAGAGCGTTTGAGTTGAAAATGCGGCGTTGCCGTTGGTGAAGGTGCAATCAGCATGATTATTTATCAGAAAGATATGTCAGATATTTTAACACGAAAGACCTTGGTGAAACGAAACATAAATATCAGACACTTTTATCTGACAGACACGTTATCTGTCGGATTAGTATTCAGAACTTTATCAGGCACCAGTGAAACAGGCTCTATAACTCGTAAATTAAACTCTTGCCGGCAGGCGCATTGTTCACCACAAGCTTGCGTGGAACTTCCGGAAATGTCCGCTATAGGTCATTGAGCAACTTCAAATATCACTATCACGAGTCAAGCATTTATGTATTCCAAATTTCAGAATAAGAATTCCTCTGTCACTCATTCAGTAAGGGTAATATTGTATAGTGGAACGATCAAACAGGATCTGATCAATATAATTTCATTTCGTAAGTTGATTGAACAGTGTATTCGTAAGTTACAAGCGTTTTACCTGCAACTGCGTGTCGCTGTCTCATTGACAATGACCACTCTGAAAATAATTAAAACGCATTTACGTAATTCTAAATCAAATAATAGATTCTCCAACTTGGCTACTATTTTAATAGAAAAACTTTCTTGTGTTAGCAAGGTGTTATGTTTAAAGAGTGGCATTTTCTGAAGAAAACCAGACATCTGATTTACCAAAAAAAAAAAAAATCAAACAATTTAGATGGCCGCAAACTTTTGAAATTAAGGAATATACATCAATTATAAGCAAGCAGTTCCGTTTACAATTTTTTTTTCCAATTCTGCGGTAGACTTATTCTGATTTAAATATTGTTCTATGATTGAATAATTAAAATTTAGGTCTTCTGATCTCCATCATCGAAATATTCGATATTTCACCAATTAAGTAGTATGTGTGTTTACAATATGATCGTGACTCAGCTTATCCAAAAATTAACCTCAGGCTTCGCCACTGCATGTAAACAGAGATGTGGATGGGCAACTTGTACAAGGAAACTGCAAAACGGATGTGCCACAGGATGGCGAGGCATTTCATAATTTTAAATTGTAGAATTGGTGCACGTAATGCTTCGCAGCATGCAACTCAAGTGCGCGAGCAACTGGCCGAGTATTTAATTTTACCAGCTAGGAGTTTGGAGGGGGGACAGTTGAATTGTACTAAGAGGAAATCAACATTTAAAAAAAAATTGAAGAATATATCAAGTTGTAAGTTTATTTCAGTTTGTTACATGCTTTCCCGGCTTCGAGCTTTCGTTTTTACCTTCATTATAACCTCACTTTGTAATATTGCCTCATCTTTGAAATCTTCAGGCAAAAATGCCAAGTTTTCAGCGATTAATTAAACAAATGGCTCTCCTCTAGTGTCAGTTCTACTAGTAAGAGTTTCACACACTGTATTACTTGCTTGTACAACAGCCTGCAGTGACTGAAGAATTGATCCATTTTTTTAATCTATTGATGAAACTCGATATTTTCTTGTCCGCACAGGAGGTGGGATTATTAACTCTGGAATAGGAGGCGTCAGTTCATTACTGCTGTTACTGATCTCTGTATGATCATCCAGACTGCTTCCATTAAATGCCAGTCTCTTCTTTGGGATAATCCAGCCCACTTCCCGAGTTCACTTCCTTTAGTTTTTTTTTCTTTGGCATGGCGTTTGCTAAGTGTCTTCAGCCTATTCTGGCACTCGAGCACTGCATAGTTCAAAACAGAAATACTCTCAACCACGTGTTCTCTTTCGTCTCTGCAGCTTGCATTTCCTACATCGTGTTTGTTTATACAATGGATTACGGATTCTCTTCCACCAAGTTGACGAGTAATTTCTCGAATGTAATAATTTTGTTCGCCAAGCCAAGTTAAGAAAAATAGCTCAAATGTTTTGAAATCACAACTCTCACACTAACAAAAAGCGTTCGCAAACTAGTTCACTACACAACCATAGACAACTTTGTGAGTGAGGCCTTATGCGGTATTCCAGTTCCCAAGAGTGAGTCACTAATGAATGGTTCTCGGGCATCGAACTTTTTCCCCAACGTCTAATACATTTCCCGTAGTAACTATGCTTATTTATTAAACAACCGAATGATGTTGATTTGAGCATGTTTGTTTCTTTATTTATTTATTTATTCAAAAACAGTAAAAAACTGTATGTGACGAATGGGGGAGATCGTCATCTGTGCACTTTTTCTTCAGCTCCACAATCCCTTTGCAACATTTTAACTACAAATAGTTGAAAGATGAAAAAAGTTTGAAAAATAAAAACAAAATTAATATTTTTTTAAAAGCGCGAGATTGGCAACATTTGAAAAACTAAACATTTTCGTTCCCGAGTTATAGAAAACTTATTTGCATCGGTAAACGAATTGCAGATTTGTTTTTTCTGCATTACTAACAAAATAGTAACTCACCCCCAGTTCTACTCCTACCACTGCAGGTAAAAGGAGAGCTCAACAAAAAGTGCGCATAGTGAAGATACATTTATGTCCAGAAGCAAAACAAGGGGCCGTCTCAACATTTGCTCCATAGATCAGGGAAACTGAACAAAAACCTGGTCGAGATGGTGGTCATTGACCTGGAAGCTGAAGTGCATTATTTGTTCAGGCATATTAAGTTGTTTTTTTTTTTACAGCTTAATTTTTGTAGGGTGGCCGTTGGGATTCGCGAGTAGAGAGGGAAGCTGAAAGTGGTGGGGAGAGAGCCATGAGGCGGTAAATCACTGTGCGGCAAAGCACTCTCTCACTGAAACTGTCGAAAGCAGATTCCACGTTCTTCTCTTTATTAGGAGTTGAAAATGAACATGATTCTCACATGAACATGATATTTGACAAATTTTCACTATTTTTCTACATCTTACAGGTACTTTTTGCAGTTAAACTGTTTTCTTTACTTGTTACAGATAAGCTGATAGAGATTTATATTGTCCGAAGCAGAGGAATGCAGTGGAAAGAAGTAATACAAATATTTGGTTGAAAAGACGGCGTAACGGACAACTGTGTATATTTAAACGAGTTTAAAGACTTTCAATACTTATTCACACTATACATTAATTTAATTTGCGTAATGTTTTAAAGTATGAGTGAAAACGTTGTGATAATTGTCAAAAAAATCGAAATTCAAAGTTTAACTATAACAGTAACGGAAAAACTTTAACTTTGTTTCAAATTGTGGAAAATAAAAGTGGTGAATTTTGTGGCCTTTCAATAAGTAAAGTATAGTAATCTAATTGTATTTACTAGTTTGGAGCTTAGATCTATTACGTTAAACACATTGAACTCTTTTCGCATTTAGTCAACCACATTAAATGCTAGAACAACATTACTGTTAATTTTAAATAAATACGTAATTTAAATTACATAATTTAATACAATTAAATTAAAAAGATAATTTAGGAAATATTTTTTACATTAGTCTGAATTCTCATCTATTTATTTTCATATTTACCACGCCCTTTGGTACGCATTTGTGACATAGCTACCACTAGCTATACACTTTTTACTCTGTACACTCTCGAAGCAGACCTTCTGAAAGCCTTCACACACACACAAACAATAATTTAGATCAACATATCCGAAGGCTCGAAGAGGTCGTTCAAAACACGGTTGAAGACGGTTGAAAAACAATAGGTAACACCGCAGAAACTTCCACCCGTCCATCCGCGAAAGCAAGAACACAATCACCATTACCAATCACGACTGAAAACAGATTTTCTGTATTAGAGTGTGACAATGAGTTTTCTTGCCTTCCCAATCCTCACTACCCCCTCCCATCATCGACGCGTTCACCCACAAATCACCGCAAACAGGCCAGCAAGCGCAAACAAAGAGAGTTGCACAACGTGCTCACAAGTAAACAGAGAATCAGATCAGTAACAGTATCAGAGACGGAACCTAACGTTATTCTCAACGCTCTTAATCAAATCTCTAATTCTCATTAAGGGGGAAGCATCTATCTTGACCCCTCCCCCTTTGAGCCAATAGCGTCGAAGGGCGATCTGCCAATGGAGATGGCGCGTAATGACGACCGCGACATTTAAAATTATATTCAAAACCGCAAATTATAATTTACATATTTCTATGTGAAATAAATAAGCTAGGCAATTTAAAGCCAATAATTTTTAGGATTAGGAATTCCGTGTCTGTGGAAGGAATTGTAGTCCTGGGAGTGCAAAATCAAAAGTTATTTCATACACACAATATTTATTTCTAAATTTTGTAAAAATAGTTGTACACAATATAAACAGATTAACTCATTTTTTTTACAAAATAAATATAAGCAAATAATATTTGCAGATTATTTTACTTTGCTGTTTACAGAATTTAAAACCATGAATTTAGAAAATTGTCTAAATATAACTAGTGACCATTACTTCTTTAATATTGTATCATTATCAAAAGCAACATGCCAGTTATCAGCACAGGTGAAATTTCACCATATTACCAAAATTGCAATTAAGGTATTATAATATAAATAAATATTATTGATAAGTTATATAAATAAACAAACTTGGCCTCTGCACTAACAGTCCACAAAAATTATAATTTTGCTTTCTTTCTCCGTGAAAGCAACATTCCCTAGTACTGTGCTAAAAGAAACAGTTTTTACCTCCTATTTAGAACAAGTGATGAACTCAGTACAAAAATTCTATTCTATTGCAATTTTGTCTCAAAACAGTTTTTGGACTTAGTAGGTTTCACTTATATTAAGATATTACAGGATATATTCATTGTCCAAAAGCACAGTTAGTTGCTCAATGAATGGTGGATGAAAATCCTAAGATAGATTATAAATCCAGAATTACTAAACATTTGATACAGGTATTAAATAGTTTTTCAATTATTAAGAAAACTTTTTCATGTATTATCTGTTCAGTTTTTTGAATGATTTTTTTGACTCATTGATGCCAAAATAAATTGGGTTCATTATCAGTGATTAACAAGTACAAATGATTTTCATTAATTTCACATTGTCTAACTTGTGCTTGAGCCATTTTACTTCCTATTATTTTTGTAATTCCACCAACTGGAAAATGTTTGCATATCAATGTATTTATATAGCTAGAATGCAAGAAAGGTTCACTTTTAAAACTTCCTTTTCAAGAATATTATTTACACACATAATTTTGTGATGAAAATTTAGTCTTTAGCCAGCTTAATTAAATCATGATGAAAGTCAACAATAGAGGCTCCTTGAAATGTAGAATTTATGGCCTGCCTCTTTACATCCATAAGTTAACTCACTTGCATACACATTTCCATCTTCTTCTTGACATGAATTGTATCAATTCTTATAATATTCTTAATAGTGATGGTATTAGAACAATGTAAATCACACTGGAAAACTGTCACTAACTTTAACTACACACTGAAGAGACATTAACAGCTGGCATTCCCCTTCAAATGGCTGGTAAAAAAATACATTTCACAGAGTGATACTTAACTAGTTCTAACCTCTGGCAAAAAAATCACTCCCTGTCCTGAACAGACCATAAACAATCTGAACAGACAATGAGCAACACACTATATTAGGACATTTCACTTGAAATCCAAAATTACCACACAGAAATATTAAAAGATTACCAAAATTGACAATATTGTATTACATATCATCTGGTACAATTCGCATTTCCAACTTGTTTTCCAGTCTTTCCCAGCAAATGGGTAGGTGTCCGAAATATAAAAAGGGATGGTGTTATTGGAATTCAAAATGTATAATGCTGTATAGCTTATCTTTATAAAACAAGATTTCTAAACTTACCAGGTCATGCAAGGAAGCCAAAATGAATGGTATATAAAATGAATTCACAGGGAACCACATTCCATGCTGCTTTTCCTGCAGCCAACATTACTAGCATGAAGTGCTGAACACACACATACCTCCTTGATAATGTCCTCCACGAACACTGCAGATTCTAACAGCCAAAAGATATTTCCTGCATTTATAATAAAATTTGTATTATGTACATTAATACATAAAATAAATATTCAATATAATGTTGTTGTAACAAAAATAATAAGACTATATTAAAAGTGAAGGGCGTAACACTCATTATCATAATAATATGAAACCAATCTTAATGAAACATCAATCATGCAAAACATATAACATAATATTACTTACTGTTTAGAATCGCATCGAAAAGTTAACAGCCTCATGCTTTCCGCGTCTTTGTTTGATTGTTATGGCAACTGGGAACCCAACAACGCCGAATATTCGGCAATTATCTTCAAAATCTCGACTCTGAAAACACTTTGCGCTCGTGAAACGATTATCATCAACGGAAACTTCGAAACTTTTGGAGACAGATCAGAAAAAACTCTGACATCTGTCACCAGATGGCAGGATATCGGATGTTTTTCTTGCTTTTGGGGAATTGCTGGGGGTGGCCTGTAGATCGCTGCACCTTCGCGCCAGAGTGGGGTCAAAACGTCGGACCTATCCATAATTCTCTCTGCTCAAAATTCAAATAAGCACCAGAAGTAGCCCATCTAGTGACAGAGGACTGCAAGTAAACTAGGACATTCCCACTGAGCCCATCAAAAATGTACAAATTTTAGCAGATGGGCCATTCCATCCAAAATTTTAGGATTTTGAAGGGTAGGTTCTTCAACGTTTTTTATATTTCAGTATTTGATTATCATAGTAAGAGGTAGTTACATGGTACATTTTAAGACTCTTGCCTTGAAAGGATTGGCTACAACAATGAGCGAAATATTCAGGTATTGCACTTGCAAAACTTTCAAAGATATTTCATCATAAATACCCTATTATTCGTAAAAGAATTGTTTAAATGATCATCTAACACACTATCTAGATTGCCGAATAACGATAATAAGTCTAAAAAAAATACTTAATTAAAGAACAAACGAAGTACCAATTTAAAGTTGATACATATACTTTGAAATGGAGGTAAATTAATGGAAATTATTGTTAATAATATTCGCAAAAATTGATGTCAAATTACAACAAATATTAATAATTAAAAATGCAATGTTTTGAATAAAATTAATTTTTTCTACATAAAGATCATCAAATGGTTTAAATTTCATCGCGGGACTACTTCAACTTTTTTATGTTATAAAATAATTAATATCGGCGTTTTTTGTCTTTAAGGGCCATAATCGCTTGCACTCAAGCTGCTGTAGGTCGGGTGGTACAAAAGGGATTTTGAGGAAGGGCTGATGAGGCGTAAAGTCATAGAAGTCTTTGTTCATGACACTGCTCACTGTCTGAATGTTGTCTTGCGAATTTCGTTGTGTTAGGGAGCTTGCTTCAGTCGAATGCTGGCCATTGGGTGAGGAAGTTGTATTCATTATGATCCAGTTGTGTATTGAATTGTATAAACTTTGCACGCTATAAGCTTTATTCAAAATGACGAAATCAAAAAAAAGGTGGAATACTTTGTGGTCCTGCAACCCTTCTGAATTTCAAAATCATTCCAATCAAATCGGGAAGAGGAAGGTAATTCAGGAAATGCTTCAAAAGATTCCTCACTTAGTGGTTGGTGACTCAATTTGTGACGGCTGTTGTCATAAAATATCGAAAATTACTCAACATTACTGTTGTTGAAAATGAAGAAACCGAGGTAAGAAAATCTACAAGTTACGACGAATATTTGCATGAAAATCAGCAAGATGCGAGTGTTAGTAGTTTAAATAAACTTTTAACTCCTTTTGATCACTCACTCGTTTCAATATTTAACTTTCACGGGTTAAATCATATGCTAAAAAAAGCTAGTGCTGTTAATGAAGTGGTAAATGAGATTTTTAATGTTGATGAGAAAAATGGAGGAGAAGAAATGATTTGCCAATTTAAAGATAAATGTTCAAATGTCAAAACAGCGAATGAAAAGTACAGGATTCTAACGTGTCTACCAAAAACCTGGAGTGACGACAAAATAAAGACTGTATTTGGAGTTTCTACTCACGTAGCACATATGGCATAATTAACTCAAATGCAAATGGACATTATGTCAATTCCAGATAGAAAATATCAACGGCATCTCTCAGATGTTATAAAACTAGTAACTGATATATCACGATGATATAAGCAGAATCATGGCTGGTATGAAAGATACGAAATGTGTTAAGGACGGAAATAAAGTTAAAAAGCAAAAGAAACTTCTCGCTAATCTGAGAGAACTTCATAAAGAATTCAAGAACAGGCATCCAAATAATAAAATCGGTTTCTCAACTTTCGCATCTCTAAGGCCAAAGAATTGTGTACTGGTAGAACTCCGGGTACGCATAATGTTTGTGTGTGCGTTATTTTCAAAAACACCAAATTAATGCACACAAGTGTACAACTCATCACCGGCAATATTAATGATCTTGTGTGGAACAATCCTTCATCAAAATGCTACACAAAAACATGTGAGAAGTGTCCAGACATTTCAAATCTTCGCGACACGTTAGTCATGTCTACAGACGAATCTCATCGAAGAAATAATTTACAAGAAGTGAACTACAACTGACAGGGCCCAGATGATTTTAGTTATAAGTTCAGAGTTATTTCTGAAAAACTAGATCGTGAATCTTCAAAAATTTAAGTCCTATAATTTTATAGCAAAGGCACAGACAAACTATTTGCAGCATCTCAAAAATGCCATCCAACAAGGTGAAATTATCATTATTGGTGATTATTCAGAAAATTTAACTTTCGTAATACAAGATGCTATCCATAGCTATCACTGGAGTAATTTACAGGCTACAATAACCCATTCCTTGTTCATAACAAAAATTCCGAAAACGGTGATTTATCGAACCTTTGTTGGTCAATAATATCAGATTATTTAACTCACGACAGTGCAGGAGTACACTTTTTCAGAAGAAACTCATTGAATATTTGCAAGAAATTTTTTCTGGGATTAAAAAAATGTATTATTTCAGTAATGGAGCTGCAGGGCAATATAAAAACAAAAAGAATTTCTCAAATATTGTAAAACACAAGTAAGATTTCGGCATTTTGGCAGAATGGCATTTTTTCGCTACCGCCAGTGGTAAAGGTCCTTGTGACAGCGTAGGTGGTACAGTGAAGAGATTAGCTGCATGCGCTAGTCTCCAACGGACTTATATCTCCACTTCAAAAGAACTATATGAATGGGCAAAATGCAATATTCAAGGAATTGTGTTTCGTTTCACAACGACAGTTGAACACGAAGAGGAAGCTCAAATGTTAGAGGAGAGGTTTGCAGGAATAAAGACTATTTCGGGAACACGATGCTTTCATTGTGTTATCCCAGTTAATGAAACCTGCATTTCCTTGAAATATTTTTCATCTTCATCTGAATCTCCTCGAGAAGTTGTGATTCGACGCCAATGCCAACACGGTGACTCGTCGCCGAGCGTGCAGAGATGATGCAGCGCCATGCGCCGTTGAGCGAGGGAGCGGCGCGCTAAGGTAACGGCAAATTTTAATTTTTTACGGACGTAGTTTTTATTGTCCCGTCTTGAAATTTTTAGGATTGTGTACCAATATCCATCGCTGTTCACTCATTTTTTTGTTTGAATTAAAACATTGCATTTTGAATTACTAATTTATTAATGTTTCGAGCCTTATTATTAACAACAAATACACGCAAAATATCAACGTGATGTGAAAACAGGAATATCTACACTCTAACAAATGGAGTTTTGGAAAACAAATCCTGTCTTTTAACATAGCCAAGAAAAAATAAATACAGGCGTGTAAGGCCAATGCGTGGAACTTCAACCATCCATTGTGATGTAACAATGAGTGGTAATTGATATTTCACAGAAAGCGTATTTACTCTAAGAAGAAGCCGGCGGCGCTAGCCGAATGCGTTTACTACGCCCCGTGAAGTCACGAAGGTTAAGCGCATTCGAGACTCGCGGGTTCGTGGTTGGGTGACCGGCCAGGAACCCCGGGACCTAACGTCGTCGAGCCCCTGGCCGAAGGGATAAAAGGCAATGACTGACTGCGACGTGACGAGACTTGACAAATAGTAAAAAGTAGCACTTTAAGGGAGGATTACTCCTCTGTGCTAAAGCGCTCAACGCCCTTTAAGGGGGCTTGGAGACGCGTTGCGTCAAGGTGGAGACGCAACAAATTTAAAAAAAAAAAAAAAAGCAAATATTAAAAAAAATAGCTCACTTTGGGAGGTCAAGTTATGAAGACCCACCGTTTTCCGTGGTAGCCATGGGCGACAAATCATTTCCCTACTCAGTGGGAAATTCCCATCCAATTTCTCTGTCACGGGTGTGTTTAAACATAACGGGAGGTATGCCGAGGTGACCAGTGAGTTGGAAACCCACACAAAAACTCTCACAAAACGGGATACAGTCATCATAAGAGGAGGGCAGAATGACATAAATTTGGATGGTCACTTTACACCTGAGCAACATGTTGACAAACTACAACGTGCCGCCCAAAACACGAACATTGTAATCTCGACTCTGCCCTTCGTGTACAACAAACCAACACTGTGAAAAGAAATTAGACATGCAAACAACCAATGAAAACTGCATCTGAGAGGTACACATGTTAAATTATTTGAGCTAAAATTTCTCTCAGAAAAACACTTCACCCGGCATGGTCATCTGAAACTTGTCGGAAAATATGCACTCGGTAGCGAGCTTGCAAAACATCCTTTCACAATCTCGGCCCAAGGCCCATCCCCACCCACATCTAGTTCTCTTCCATCCTCCGGGACCCCTTTAGACCCAATTACGTTATCCTCGGAACATAATCCTTCAACTACCTCTCCCATTATTCATTCCTCTACATCTGTCGCCCCTCCTTCCTCACCTCTGGTCACTGCTGGGTCACGCTACTTCCTTCGGCTAAGTACTCGAGATAAAAATGAGATAAATAAATAGCAACTATAGCCAGATGCAGCAGAGAAACATCCATGTAGATACATGCAAAAGATACGAATAATGCATGATAATATGCAATCTCTTTCAAATAAAATACACATTATCGAGGAAGCATTACAGTGTAATCCAAGTCAAATAGCTGTTTTTTGCTTTACTGAACATTGGTAGTCACAAAATGATCTAAACACACTCCAAATTCCTAGTTATTACCTTGCAGGATCTTATTGTAGAGCAAGGGAATCAAATACGGGCCCTGCTTACGGAGGTTCGTGTATTTACGTAAGAACTGATAATGATTCTACCTTGTCAGAATTCAATTTTTATGCAGTTGAAAATGTTCTTTTCATTAATAAGTCGCAGTCTTACTACGCTCAAAATTATCTTTCTTTAAATTTACAGACCTCCTACAAAGCGAGCTTTAGATTATTTCATTTTCTTAGAAAATCTAGAGACAACACGAAACAAAATTAGTAATCTCTTTTAAATCCATTGTTGTATGTGGATATTTCAATATTGATTTTCTTGGTGAATCTCACAAAAAAAGGAAATTTACTTCATTTTTTTAAATTTAGATATTACACTACCTATACGGAGTACGTTTAAATAACAAAGGGAATAAATTCTAATTAACAAAACCACAACTAGTATGAACTAATAATCGAGATTACAGCGACCACGATGCACAAATTCTTACAATTACAATCGAATCCGGTTGTAGTGAAATGAAAACATTGTCCCGTTTCACTTACATTTACAAACAAGTAGGGCCCGGAAATTCAGGCATTTATTTTACCTGAAATAGAAAGGCAAATGGCATTTATTTTTACTAAACTAGGCATCCAAAAAGGCATTTATTCTAGCTAAAGTAAGAGTGCAAAAAAGCATGTAAACAATGAAAACTCACAAGTAAAAGAAACTGTAAAAAAATAATAATTAAAATTGTTCCAACTCTACATTATCGTACATTATCACTTCACGTGTAAAAAAAACATATTTTCTTTGTAATCTTGATTCCGCATGACCACGCGGTATGATGGCTATGAATTTCTTTTCCTCGCGACGCTATCTCTTCAAAATGCTATATTGTGAACTCCCTTTTGAATCTTGAAATGCATCGATGAAAATGGAATAATATTTTTCGCACTTGTGTTATCGCCAACTCTGAGCATCATATATAGAGAGCCGTCTGCAAAAGGATCGGTGGTCATACAGAGTGACCAGCAATGTGGCTTTCTGGAATTCAAGGTTCTTTCCCGGTTTTCCAGGTCTGAGACTACAAATTTTCAAAGGATATAATAAGCCCAGGGACATTTTCAAAATTTTCCAGGATATAAGCCCCTGGGACATTTTCAAAATTTTCAAAGAAATGGCTCCATCTTTTTGATTAATTTGTTTTGTTGGATAGTGTGAAGGCAGTTTAAGATAATAGTGCAGGTCTCATGTTCATTGAAAACCCTAATTATTCGAAAATTGCTAAAGTTCAACATTCTTCATGTCGTTTTCGCAATTCACAAGAAAACTTCTCATACATCGATTTTAACAATCGCCATTATCAAGTACCGAGTTGAATTCTGCACTTTATTGAATACGATGCCGTATGTGAATTCGTGCTAAATGTTGGGAAAAATATGAAAACAAAAAATCCCGGTTTCCAAATCAAATTCCCGTTTTTTCAGGCTTTTTCAAATTCCCGTTTCTTTCCGGTTTTCAAGGATTCCTGGTTCACTGACCACCCGGTCAAACTCAAAAGTAGAATGGATTGTTCGTGAGCGAACGAAGTCTGACAGTTTCATTGAAAAAATCAAAAATCATCATTGGTATCATCTTCCTTTTTCATTCAGATTTTTATCACATTGTCTGCTTCCACAGGAAGACAAAACACCACTGTGCCTTCGAGTTGTCCAGGCTTGCAGGTGTGTGTGTGTATATACACACAGTATACACACACACACACAACTTGATCGCGATCGGTGCCAGCAGAAAAAGTAAGCAAAATAATGAAGAAAAGGCAAAAATGGCAGAAATAGGCATCAGAAGTTAAAATATGTAAAAAATGGCAAAATGAAATCTTCTAATAATAAGGAAAAGGGCAAAAAATAAGCAACAGACGCTAAAATTAGGTCAAAAAGGTAAAATAAAAATCTACTCAATCCCAGAAGTACAATAAGTGATTCCTACTGTTAAAAGTCATAAAAGTCACAATAACAACTAGAGGTACTACAGAATGGCACAGACTTTCTCGTAAAAAAATTTTCTAATTTCTTCGGTGTGGTCTCGCTTTAAGGTCTTGCTCTATTCTCTGGCCAGCTGCCATCTATCGTCGTCCAAAGTACTTTTTCGCGATCGGTGTCAAGAGAAAAAGCAAAATAATGAGGAAAAAGTAAAAATGGCAGATATAGGAATCAGAAGTTAACACCTGTAAAAAAGTGGCAAAATGAAATTTTTCTAATAATGAGGGAAAAGGTAGAAAAGGGCAAAAATACGGTAAAATGGCAAAAATACGCAACACGCTAAAATAGGCAAAAACGGCACTATAAAAATCTACTAAAACAACCCAAGAAGTACAATTAAATGAATTCCTATCGTTAAAAGTCATAAAATAGTAACAACAAATAGGCATTTTGCCAAACTTTCGGGCTCGATAAGCATAATATGATTCGATTACAGTGAACTTGAACCTCAGCTATAATGAACATACGGATTACGTCCTGGAAGTTAATTCCCTCTGTAAAAGATTATATCCCCTCAGTGCTACAAATTCAAAAACTAGCCGGCTTTACAAAATATCGTCGGCTAAAGGCAGTGGCGGCTCGTGGGTATTCGCGCGTTCGCATGTGCACACCCAAATAACTGCGGTGCAATGTTTCTTAAACATTTCTTAACATGAGGGGAATACAAGACCTCTCAGAGCGTTTCCGAAACATGGTATTTCAAAACACGCGCCGTTCGGAAGCTGCGATTGACAGTCTGCCGCCAATACCCTTCGTGACAGCAGGCTAGAGCACACTCGGGAAATGCGAGCGAGCAGCCGGGGTCGTGGCTTCCGCGGGGCTGAAGGGGAAAGAGGGGGAACATGGTTGCTTACGGGCGCTGGGAGCACACTGCGGAGCGTACGGATATTACTGCGCAGACGCGACCTCTGGAAGTGCCTTGACATGTCGTGAAGATATAACACTCGGCTAGCACAAGTTTTTAAGAGAAGAAGTGTGGCATTGATGGAAGAAAGTGTGAGGTATCTTTCCACTTGAATGAGCTCTCACCCCTTCCAAAGCAATTCTTCGGTAGCGCGCGAGACGCAAACGCACTGCTGTGCAATGTTGCATTCATAAGTATTGTGTCAATCGGATGTTATTTGCACATTTTGAAGGGAGTTGCAATTACAAATCCATTCCTAAGTATGTGAAAACCAAAATGTATTGTGTAAACGTATGTAGGAGGCTACTTTTTAATGCGTTTTGAAAAACCGAAGTTAGAGTGTTCGTTTTTCGGTGAAGTGTGTTTGTACAACTGACAATGAATAGCGTCGAAAATATTAAAATAACATCAATGGAAAAGTCACAGACAAAATTGCAGAAAAGAAACAGCATTTACTGAAGCGACCCAGACATTGTGTTTCGTGAGTCAGTGTAGACGGCAAACTATCCAGATTTTTTGAGTATTCGGTGTAGAAACTTGTACTTTTAAGCTTAAATTTGTACAGCGAGTTTATGGAAAATACTCCATAGCAAAAGTGCGAGTAAAACGTTTCGAATCAATGTGTTTCTTGACATCCTTTGAAAAACGTTCTGGAAGTGCCGAATCATACGGTAACACGACACAAGTAGTAAATATTTCGGAGGGGTCCTGGCCGAGCTAAGTTGAAACGAATGTGGTGAAAAGAAATGCGGTCAACCCTCGTTGGTGATAAAAGGAACTATTCAACATGTTATCAAACTTCATAAGATGCCTTGTTTCTAATTGTCATTATTTATGTTAATGAATATTTGTGTATGCTTGTAATGTCTGCCTGTATGTATAGGCATGTGTGAGTGTGTGTGTGTGTGTGTGTGTGTGTGCGAGAGAGAGAGAGGGAAGGGAAGAAGGGGGAGGAAGGGAGAGAGAAGAGAGGTGTTGCACACCCTAATAGTATGACCACGAGCCGCCACTGGCTAAATGTCATAATCGAAGAAATGTTCTCTGAGATGAAAGTAGCGGACCCGGACTTACTGATCACTAATTTTCAATGCGGAAACTAAAACCTGCGTGGGATACATCTGGCGGCGGCTATGCGCGATTGCTACTTCAGAATCAAGCTTGATGTTACTTCATATTCCGCGGGACAAAGTGCGTTGAGTTCTACCTATGCGACAGGAAGCACGCGACTATCACAGCCTGGCGATATCCGCCATGCCGTGCGGAAAAGCGATGAGTTTCGTCAGCCGCTTGCGCCATCCCGCAACCAAAAGTATCTTGAGAGTTATTTGGCGAGTAAAGGGCCTTATACTGCGTTTTTTACTTCGCTGCCGCTGACATTTGATCAGCTGTTACGGTGTTGTCCAATCGGGACCTTACACGTCACTAGTGACGTCATAATGGTGGCGTTCTGCCTTCCGATTGCATGACACTTTAACAGCTGATATCCTTTAAGCGCAGCTCTATGAAATCGCAGTATGAGAGTGGGATGGTGTTCCAATAGCGCAAGAGGCATTAAAGGCTGTCAAGACTGCATTACAACGCTTAGACTCAGAGAACAATGCAGAATTATGGAGAGAACACAAACACTGGAGAATTACTAATGAAAAATGTACGAAGCAAACAATTGAAAATAATTGACAAGCCCGGGCAAATAAGTCCGTCCGTCTGTAGGTCCGTAGGTCCGTCCGTGTGTCCGTCTGTCTGTGTGTCCGCCTCTGTGTGTGTGTCCGCCTCTGTGTGTGTGTCCGTCTCTGTGTGTGTGTCCGTCTCTGTGTGTGTGTCCGTCTCTGTGTGTGTGTCCGTCTGTCCGTCCGTCCGTCGGTCCGTCCGCGCGCTCTCTCTCTCTCTCTCTCTCTCTCTCTCTCTATATATATATATATATATATATATATATATATATAGCTATAATAATAATAATAATAATAATAATAATAATAATAATAATAAAAGAATATGGACTTATAAGGAAAAGGCATTAAATCCAAAATCACTTCGCAATGTAGTAATTTACTTAGCAATGAAGCCTTCAAATATATCTCCACAAAATTTTGACTCCCAAAAACACAGTTGTAATCTGCAGGTCTCTAGTTCCAAGATTTTAGACAAGAATAGCTTTCCCTCATAAGTCCACTATATACAGTAATTAATATTATACAATAGTTATGTATGCCTTTTAGAAAAATAAAAATGATAAAAAGATAATTGTAATCATACAAATGTAAATAATTTGATAAGGATTAATAGATAATAGATTGAGATATTTTTTAATGCACACTGCATCATGAATAACAACAGGAGTAGTCAAGTATGGATAATCACATTAGCAATGAAATATTTCATTCCATAACAATCTTATTGCTTGATCAAATTCTACAAAATTGTAACAAAAACCACGTGTGTCTTGCTTCTTGTTATGAAAACATGACTATTTTGAAGAAAGATAAAACAGGCTTGAAGTATTTGCAATGTTAATTTGAAAAATGGTAACTGAAATAGACTTATGAAAAGAAAATATCAGCAATAAACTGGTGATGAGAAAAGCTCAGAAACGTGATAACTCCTAACTAGCCTGGAAGAGGAAATTCAGTGGACAGCCTTTGTACTATACAGATTTAATGTTCAATGTAAAATTGAACTTGCAGTAAATACTTCGAGCATTTTTCGTATTTTTTATACAAAACTTTCAACATGTATTCAACTTACATCAATCAAGATCCTGCCAAAACATTTTATAGTCTGTCTTCACCACTAAATAGGACAAATAATTTCATAAAGTTCAGATGTAAACTAAGTAGAAGATGAGGAACAACTTCCTAGTCAAATTGAGATTTCCAAAAAATTATAGTCTTTTCTCTTGGGGAGATGTAATACATTTAAAACTTATTTTTATTCTTCAATATAAAATTAATTATTCACAATAAGTATGTATTTCCAAACCCCATTCCTGTGTCTATTAATAGTCCCATCTGATCTTACGTTTGAGGATCTCTACCTTTCTTCAACACATTTCAATCATACTTTTTACTTCATATCACTTTGGCACAGAATTAATATTGTTTACAAAAAAATAAAAATCAGAAGAAATAAGTGCTGCAAATGATCATTTAAAATTGAACAACACTTATATACAATATTACACATCTACAAAATCTAAACTTCAGCTTTTAAAGGAACCTCAAAATTCATTTCACAAAAAAGAAAAATTTGAGATTTTTGAACGTCAAAAGACAAACCCTAAAAAGAAATAAAAACAAATGGTGGTAAAGTGATTAAATTTCCTCAATTAGGTATTCCTCTTCAAATCACTTTCTTTCATTGAACTGGAGGTCCAAAAAGAACTTATTCAATGATCACCTTCAAGAAATTTTCAATTCCACATCATATATTTACATTACATTTAGTATTGTGTTTTGCAACACTTTTAAAAAAGTCATATAAAAAAATTTAGTCAACACAGCATGTATACAGGAATAAATGATCTTCCATCATAACTACAGCTGAATTTATACAGTAAATATTAACCAATCATTAAAAGAACTCAAACACGTATTTTTATAACCCTATCTAATGCTTTCAACAGAGTATCCACCAAGTAACTATTATTGGAAAAATTAAATATGTAAGAATTAGAGGTACAATAAATGGCTTAATGAATCTGCATCAACAGAAAGTGTAAACAATGTGTAGAAATATATTGAGAATCTAACAACACTTCTGATACATTTCTGTTAATGTTAATAACCTCCCCTCAACCTATCACACAACAATAATTTTTTGCAGTCTCTCCCACCCCTCAATAAGCAGGAATACAAGTATTTCGTAACTATAAGAAAAAAAAATGACAATCATTTTCACGAATTTCAACTCCCCTCCCCCCAAAAAACAACCTAAATATCATCAATAAACTAAATAATACACACCCATCAAAACCACAGTGGCTGTGAGACAATTCTATAAAATAACACCATAAATCAAACTTTGTCAAAAGTTCCTTTTAAATCGTATACATGAAAAGTTGTATAACTCAATAACTATATATACAGAATGTACTTAACTTAAAATTCTTATTATGAAATTCATCAAAAAACATAACAAATGTACACCTTACATTTACTGACGAATAATACACTGGCATACACAACACGGAATAAAAATGTGTGTATGTGTGTGTGCATGCATGTGCATGAGGGGGGTGTAGAAGCACAACAATCACTAACATGAACAATATACTGGTTCCGCAAAAAGGAAACTATTCTGTTATTTTTAAACTAAAATACACAAAAACATGTAAGAACTATTATACACACTACTGACGATAGCAGTAGCACTAGGTGCCTTCCGAATAATATTCCTTTTAAGAAACACACAACCAAAGTTACAGAAAAGTAATGAAAAGCATAAATAACTGTATTCACAGACAGCTGAACTACCACAAATTGTTTGCTAACAAGGCATCAACCTTTAATGACCTGTATTACACTACAATATAATAAACTGCCAGACTATTTCAAAACCACCAATGACAAAAAATTCTAAATTGCATTCTACTTCGAATTTAACTGGGTAATGTCCATACACATTGAATAAATAAACATAGGGTTAAGATACATATATTCAATTTCTTTCGAAAATACTTTCTAAAGTTGTACTTACATTGAAAGGTTAAAAGTTGTAAAAACACATACATATATTATGAATAATTGCAGTTATTCTTTGATTAATATTTCTCAACACTTGACGAGTTAGGAGAGGGAGCCCTGTTATACAACCGGGAGCTTCTATTTCAAAAATTGCAGTTCTTGATTGGATATCAGACTCCATTGACACATCAAGTCTGTTATACTGGTAATCCATTCCAACTATGAAATATGTTGTTTATATATATATATATATATATATATATATATATATATATATATATATATATATATATATATATATATATATATATATATATGTAAATAGCTGTATTCAAAAGTTTGTAAATGATTTGTAATGTAATTGACAGATACACAGTTTTCATATAAATAATGATGAACATGTAAAAGTGACTGTGCATGAAATTGTGATATTGTAATAGTATTATCATTAATATGGAGCATCAATAATAATAATAATAATAATAATAATAATAATAATAATAATAATAATAATAATAATAATAATAATAATAATAATAATAATAATAATAATAATGTCATCAAATTTGTACACTTGTGTTCCTCAAAAGTTCTCATGCTACTTTTTATACAACTCATACAATCTGACAAAACAATCACAATCGTACAGTTAGACAAAATTATGATTACAAGACATTATCATTAAAACTTACCTGATCAAATGGGCATTGTTTACGATGTAGGTTAGAAAGACATGTCTTGCAAACAGTATGTCCACATCCTAGACTAATAGGACTTCGAAGAGTAGCATCAAATTCATTGCAACATACTGGGCAGGAGAGAAACTCTGTCCATGGTGGCACTTGAATTGGCATTCTGCAGAGATAATTGGGAACACAATTAATATGAATTCCACTGCACCAGTAATCTCAATAATGTCAAAATGATAAAATTACACATACACATCAGATTAACTATGAATCAAACTTTGCTTTCGACGCCTGTTCAAAACCCTATACACAGAAAAAGTACACAGAATGAAGTTGTCATGATTCAGACACATTCTCTGACTGAAAACATCAACATTTATCCCTACGGGAAGCTACCCCGAAAATGAAAGGGCAATGTTCGAGGATGTTCAAGCAACATGCATCATACCGGTACACTCAATTCATTTCCATGATCACGAAAATAAACAGTTCTTTCCTATCACATAAGAACTTTTGAGGGAAAACATCTTACACAAATACTTAGTAATCAAGTTTGAAGCCACTACCTTGTAGTCCACAAAACATCAGGTACCGTGTAGTGCAGCCATAACTGATCATTGTTGACATCACGCCATCTCTTAGGAAACTTGCTTACTACAAAATAAGCACCAGCTCTCATGCTACTATCGATAGTAGTCATTGCCAATATTCGCGTACAAAATGAAGCGGTAGTCGAAACTCTTACATCTCTTAAGCTGGCACTACGATAATCGGTTACCACAAAACCAAATATGCCACCACTTACAACTATTTAATTGCTAATTAATTAACGCAAAAAATATTTTTTATATTATATTCTTCAAATTTTTCTGTGATTAATGGTATGCCAGCGTAGGCTTAAGCAGACACACCTCAATCGGTTAACTTAAAACCAAATATGCCATATTTTGGAACGATTTAATTGCTAATTAATTACACGAAATTGGTTTAATTGCTCTTCGAACGTCCGAGTAATTAATGATGAACTAGCCCTTAAGAATTAAGCTGGCACACCACAATCGGTTAGCACAAAAACAAATGCCAGATTTTATAAATATTTTTCTAAAAAATTGCTAATTAATTACGCAAAAACAGACTAGCATAACATTGCAGAAAAGTTATCAATTTTCTGCAAGACGAAAAATTGACAAAATGCTAATTTCATGATGATGCGAAACACAGTTGGCACAGCAATGGAGGTACGGCAATAATAATAATAATAATAATAATAATAATAATAATAATAATAATAATAATAACAATAAGTATGGAACGGAATTTATTGTAATAAAAAAAGCAAAATATGTACACATATATGTATTTATTTTTTCTAAAATATGTAAGAAAAAATAGAAAATATGTGAAATAAAAATTTGATATATTGATTAAAATTCCATTCCTCAAGCGTTTTCCGAACACAGTACTTTGCCGATCACATCTTAACATGGATTCAGGGAGGTTGAAAGAGAGTTCTACATCTACAGAAGCAATTTTTCGCTAGTTTCATCCGAAATTTATAATACTTTCGTAGTATTTACTATGTTGTTTACGAGGAGCCAGCGCTCAGGTCAATAGTACAGTGTAGCCTGTGGTAGAGAAAGGGAGGTAAATGGAGCATACGCCCCTCCCCGACTCCGGAAAGACGACTTTGTTTTAACGAGTTACGCATGGGGTCTAGGAAACATGGAGTCAATGAAAGACGTGTTTGAAGTACATTCTGCTTCACATACATCCGCTCATTCTTTATCCCGACTACGCGGTTTCCACGAAGCAGAAGGGACGGGGGGAGAGGTAAATTTGACAATTAAAAGTGAAGGCCCGGCGATCATACAAGCGCATTGCGTGGCTTTGCAAGTATTTCAGTAATAAAGTTTTCAAGTAACATGTATTTCGAACTCGCATTTGAAATGTTCATTTTCGGCTTATAAATATATTAAAATTTAACGAAACACATATAAATAGATAAAATATGTAAAATATGTAATTATACCAAAATATGTAAAATAAAAATGGTTCCAATTCGTTCAGAATGTCGTCTTAAGTCAAAAAAATATTTGAAAATGTAGGTATCTTGTCCCTGTAAAAATATGTATTTACATGAAAATCCGTTCCAACAAGAAACATACAACATTCCTTGAAATCGAATTTTGAAAATGATTACTTGCAAGCCACATCTGTACTAGTTTATGACAGCTTCGCTTCGTTGACAGTGTCAGCTGCCTATAGCCCTCCAAAATATGAAATAACGGCAGACATGTACACACGGAATATATTGATATGTTGGGTGGAAGGTTCATCTCCGGAGGCGACTACAACGCAAACCATACGCAGTGGGGATCAAGGCTGTCGATGTTACGAGGCAAAACACTGCTCAACGTAGTCACATCATTCAACGCAGAACCACTATCGACAGGAGAATCAACGTCCTGGTCAACCGATAATAATAAGCTGCCAGACGTACTTGATTTCTTTACCATTAAAGGATAAATCAGAGCTTTGCATCAATTGAAAATTCTCTAGAATGGTCCTCAGTCAAATTAACTATTAGCTCTAATATAATAGAAACCAATTTGAAACCTAACACTCCTAATAAAAAGACGAATTGGAGTGAATATTAAACATAACTGAATGTTACTGCAGCGCTCCTCTAAAACGTGAATTCGATATATGTGAAACAGTTGAATTTTTAACTCCTAGTATTCAGCAAGCAGCATGGTATGCTACACCAGAAACGCACGAAACAGCTACTCGCAAATATCTTAAAATAGTTTATGCGATGAAACTAGAAAAGAGGCATGTAGTTTGACAAACTCCAAATGACAAAAGAAACTTCAACAGGGCAGCGCGAGATCTTAAAAAGATTTCTACAATACCTATCTGATAATGAAACTAAGGAGTATCTCAAAAGACACACCAACCAAAGACACCGAATTCTCTCTATGGAAAGCCACCAAATGCATAAAATGACCTATCAAACATGAACCTCAAGGCTGGGCAACTACAAAGGTCCCCAATGCAGTGAAGGCGATTGGACGAAAGAAAAGAATTAGAAGAACCCAGCCGAATTTTGAGGAGAGGCTTCGAGACAGACTTGAGTACCTGAAACAGCGCATCGCAGCCTTTGGGTATAAGAAGACATCATAAAGCAATGAAACGAAGTCAACAGAATGCTCTGTATTCATGCGACCAGAAGAATTTTTTCAGGCAACTGAAAGATCAAAGAATGTTGCCGAAAACAGTTCTTAAAGGTTCCGAAATGGAAGAATATTGGAGTAATATATGGAGCATTCCTAAGACCCATGATGATGGAGCTTATTGGATAGCAGAAGAGGAAGAGAAGTGTTGTGATATACCACAAATGTGCACGCCTAATATTACACGGAAAGATATCTTCAATTCAATCAGGAAGACGCAGAATTAGAAAGTACCAGGTACTGATGGTGTACAAAACATTTGGTGGTAGTATTTCCCGTGTTCTCATGCGGTTCTGGCCAGGTGGTTTCAAGCCTCATTCAATGATCCAACTATCATTCCGTCGTCTTTCACTGAAGGAGTTACATTTATGATAAGTGAAGTATCCAAATTCCAAAACACCAGGGTTCAATAAACAATTTATTGACAGAAACAGGTACAGAGCTATAGTGCCGGATATCCAGGAGAATTGGTAGAGAGACGAAGCCGTGTTGCCGTAAAACCAGGAGATGTACCACTATACGCCGAGTCACCAAGTAGCCGAAAAAGGAAGTCCGTAGTCGTTGCGCAGTCGTCGTAGTCTCTCACTCTTCACACCGTAACCACCACTTAACCACCGGATCGTCGCTCTATCACCGCCGCTCATTCGCTCACTCTCTGCCTGCTACAGCTCCGCGCCGAGGCTTTATAGCTGCCCTGGGCCGTAGGCCCGTCGACTGGCCGTGTAGTAGGGGCGGGGTCGAGTCTCGCCCCGCTCGCTCAGGCGTGGCGGCCGCACTCAGCCGAGCACCGCTGGCCCGCGCTTGTTGTTGACCGCTGCCGCCAGGGGCGGTAACGCCCTACTGACGTGCTCCTGTGGCGGCACATTCAATCATGTGCGGTCGGTCACGACACCCTCCGCGCCCAATTGCGTCGTGTACGGCGCAAAACGCACCCTCCTGGTGCTCCTCCGGGGGCGCAACTGCGTCCTGGGTGTCTCCACTGCGCCTTCTCCTACTGGCTCGCTGACCTCCTCTGGTGGGGGTTCTGCTGTGTCCTGGCCGCTGGTCCCCGCAGCGGCTGCCTCCTGCGGGATGTAAATAGTTTCCCTCATGACCTTTTTGTAAAATTCCTGCTGAGATACATTGGGGAGTGAGTCCACCCTGCTGGGGTTCACCCGGGGTCTCAACTGCCCCTGGTGGCGTGTCACCACCCTACCCTCCGTGCGGACTAGGTATGTCCTGTTTCCCTTGGCCGCCGTTACTATTCCCGGAAGCCCCGCTGGGCATTTTTTAAAAGAGGTACAATATACCATGTCACCCACCTGGAATCTTGGTTGCGTTCCCACCGACCTGTAAGGATCCACTGGGCTCAGCAGGGACAACAACGTTCTCGGTTGTCTCCCGTGTGGCACCTCGGCAGGGCTCCTGCCGTCCGCGCCTGGCAAGGTGCGGAAGGTGACCAAGACCCGCAGCAGCGCTCTGGACCTGTGTGTACCTGCTGCGCGCGCTTTCGACATAGCTGTCTTGAAAGTTCTCACGAACTTCTCCGCTTCCCCGTTCGATTGCGGGTGAAACGACGGTGCGCAGACATGCTGGATCCCATTGCTCGCGCAGAAGTTCGCAAACTCTTGGGACGTGAATTGGGTTCCGTTGTCTGATACCAACGTGACCGGTAGCCCCTCGGTCACAAAAATTCTTTCTAGCGCGTTGATGGTCTGAGTCGACGTGGTGTTAGCCATTTCCACCACGTATGGATAATTAGACTTGGCGTCTACTACGACCAACCACATCTTGTCCCAAAATGGGCCCGCGAAGTCTACGTGCACCCGTTCCCACGGCTCACTAGGCTCAGGCCAGGGAATCAAATCCTTCCTAGGTGCGCTCTGATTCAACTGGCAGGCCTCACACCTCTTGAGCAACTGTATGATGTCTGAGTTCATCCCCTCCCAGAAGCAGTGACGACGCGCCAGCTGCTTCGTGCGGACCACCCCCCAGTGTCCCTCATGGAGGAGGTCTAATACGGTCTTCCTCAGTACCTTCGGGATGACGACTCTCGTAAATTCTTCTCCGGCTAGGAGCAACACTCCTGCCTTGCAAGTTAGCCTGTCCTTCTTGTTATACCAAGATGCATTGCTCCTCAAGCACCTGAGTGGCCAGCCTTCCCTTACATAATTTCTCACTGCCCGCAGCTCTGGATCCTTGTCCGTCTCCTTTGCGATTTTTCTGGCTCCCAATGGAAACTCCGACAGTACTAGGCATTCCTCCATATCAATCTGGAGGCACTCTTCTTCCAACTTGTCGAACTCCAGGTCCGGGCCTCCTGGCAACCTGGATAAAGCGTCTGCATTGGCGTGCTGTGTCGTGCTTCTGAAGTGGATCTGTTAATTGTAGTCTGACAAGAATAGCGCCCATCTTTGCAGCTTCTTTGCTGTGCTCTCCGGGATCCGTTTTCCAGGGTGGAATAATTGCACTAGCGGCTTGTGATCTGTAATTATATGGAATTTACTGCCATGTAAATAATCATTGAATTTTCTTACCGCAAAGATTATCCCCAACGCCTCCTTTTCAATTTGAGAATAATTCCTTTGATGTTTGTTGAGGGACTTTGACGCAAACGCAATTGGCCTCTCCACGCCATTGTTGTCCTTCTGCGATAATACCGCCCCGAGACCATACTCCGAGGCGTCCGCTGCTACCGTGGTGAGCCTACCCGGCACAAAATGTAAATCATTTTGTGTCGGGTAGGCTCACCACTGGCTCAGAGCTCTTTCGCAGTCTTGGGACCATACAAATTTCACTCCTTTCTTCCTCAGCTTGTTGAGTGGAGCTGCCATAGTAGAAAAATTCCTAATGAACTTGTTATAATAGTTCACTTTTCCCAATAATGCTTGTAGCTGCTTCACGTCTGCCGGCGGTGGCAGTCGTAGGACGACTTCTACGTGCTGGCTAGTGGGTGAAATGCCGGTGCTGTCCAGCACGTGCCCCAAGAACACTACCTGGTCCTTAAAGAATTCGCACTTGTCCTTATTCACCCTCAATCCATTGTCTTGGAGCACCTTAAATAAACTCCTCAAGTTTTCCTTGTGCTCCTTCTCTGTGCTCCCCGTGACTATAATATCGTCCAGGTAGTTACAACAGCCCCTCAGCTCTGCTGTCAACTGTTCTAGACAGCGCTGGAATAGTGCGGCTGCGGAATTCACGCCGAATGGCAGCCTGTTGTACCTGAAGAGTCCTAACGGGGTGTTAATCACCAAAACTTCCTTGGCCTCCTGGTCGAGTGGCAGCTGTAGGTATGCGTCCCGCAGGTCAATTTTCGAGAATTGTCGTCCGCCGGCAATTTGTAGAACAGATCTTCCGGCTTCGGGATTGGATATTGCTCTACTTCCACCTGTTGGTTCACTGTACTCTTGAAATCACCGCACAATCTAATCAAACCATTGGCTTTCTTTACCACGACCAAAGGTGTGGCCCACTGGCTTGTTGATACTGGAGTGATAACACCGTCAGCCTGCAACCGTCTCAGCTCTTCGGCCACTTTTTCCCTGAGGGCCCACGGGACTGGTCTTGCTTTGAAGAAGCGTGGCTTGTGCCCCTCCTTCAACTGGATGCTTGCTCGGAAGTGTTTACACTCCCCGAGCCCGGGAGATAACACTTCTGGAAACTCTTGTTCTAGTTTCCCGACGACCTGTGTTTCTTCTTTCTCCGCGACCTGGTTCACTGAGTCAATTACTCCAAACCCGAGCTTATCAAAGGAGTCGAGGCCCAAGATGTTCGTCACGTCGTAGCGGTCCACCACGATCACTTCAATATCAGCCTGCTTTTTCTTGTAAGCTGCCCTTAGCGACACTTTCCCCAACACCTTAATTGGGGTCCTGCCGAAAGCGTACAAGCCTTTCTGCACCCTCTGACACCTGGGTGCCCCTAACCGCCGGTAGGTTTCTAAATTGATGAGTGTTACCGCGGCCCCTGTATCTAGAAGGAAACTCACCGGCACTTTTCCCAGCTCAATTTTGACCATTAGCTTATCTTGCTTGCTGGTATCGAGCACTTGACTGATCATATCGATTTCCATATCTTGCTCCTGTTTTTTGTACCGTTCCGCGTGCCTCTTTCTTCCGCATACTTCCCTAATGTGGCCCACTTTCTTGCACCAAAAACTGCGCATTTCTGAACCTACATTGTTCTCTTGCATGCAACCTCTCACAGTTTTTACACGACTTCTTGATTTGCACACTGCCACTGTCACTTTCACTGTCACTGGCTCTCTTGAACACTGGTTTGCCGCTGGGTCGGCGGTTACGCCTCCACTCACTGTGGTTGCCGCCTCTGTTGCGGTTACCTTTCCCGGCACTGTCACTACACTCACTGGAGTCACTGTCGGTCTCGTATTCTTTTGCCGTCTTTCCGCTGCGTACCGACCCACTGTTTTTGATGTGGTGCAAATGCGATTCTGCCGCGATCTGGCGAGCTGTCTCACAAGTCATTTCGTACGTCTTACATAGGTTGTGTATTTCCTCTAATGAAGGGTTATCACTCTGTAAGGCTTGAAACCTAATTTTCTCTTCCGGTGTGTGTAGCACTACCATGTCCCTTATTAAAGTCTCTGCGTATGATACTTCCTTATCTGATGGCGGGCACTTGAACTGACAATGCCGCGCCAGCCCGGCCAGCTCTGTAATCCACTCACTGTGTGTTTGCCCCTCACTTTTTCTGCATTGAAAAAATTTGAACCTAGCTGCTACCACATGAGACACTTTGTTAAAGTAATTGTTGAGTTTCTCTAGTATCTCTGCCCACTTGACACTCGATATTTCTCTCTCTGGGAACAGCTTTTTTACTAGGTTGGTCACCCTGTTACCTACGCAGCTCAAAAAGAACGCCTTTTTCGTTTTTGCGTCTCCTACCTCGTAACACAGTAGGTGCTGCTCCAGCCTGTGTATGTACTCGGCCCATTCCTCTGCGTCCGGCCGGAAAGCAGGAAACTGCGGAGGGGAGCGGGCACTGACCGCCTCCAACAATGCCGCCATCTGCGCCTAAGCCTAAACAATTTATTGACAGAAACAGGTACAGAGCTATAGTGCCGGATATCCAGGAGAATTGGTAGAGAGACGAAGCCGTGTTGCCGTAAAACCAGGAGATGTACCACTATACGCCGAGTCACCAAGTAGCCGAAAAAGGAAGTCCGTAGTCGTTGCGCAGTCGTCGTAGTCTCTCACTCTTCACACCGTAACCACCACTTAACCACCGGATCGTCGCTCTATCACCGCCGCTCACTCGCTCACTCTCTGCCTGCCACAGCTCCGCGCCGAGGCTTTATAGCTGCCCTGGGCCGTAGGCCCGTCGACTGGCCGTGTAGTAGGGGCGGGGTCGAGTCTCGCCCCGCTCGCTCAGGCGTGGCGGCCGCACTCAGCCGAGCACCGCTGGCCCGCGCTTGTTGTTGACCGCTGCCGCCAGGGGCGGTAACGCCCTACTGACGTGCTCCTGTGGCGGCACATTCAATTATGTGCGGCCGGTCACGACAATAAGCAAGTCTAGCGATCCTAAGACTCCGAGTAACTATCAATCTATCACTTGTCTCCCCACACTATATAAGATTTTTACATATGTGCTAACTAGTATAGAGCGATGTTCCTAAGGATGAGCCAAAGTGACAGTTTGCGAAAACAAGTGAATGTCACATGTATTTCAGAGAAGTATCCCTCCGCCGCGACAGCTGTTCAGTCACGACTCTTCGTAAAGAGCTAATGGCTCCTGTGAAAACATCCCTATGAAGAAGTCTACGAGTTTCGCTGAGGTATATACACGTATGTGAGTCCGGGAAATATTTAAATTTAATTACGTATGTGGAAAATCTCTTAACATGCTCTCACAATCAGTAAAAGAAAACTGACGCGAATGTAAATAGAAAGAAAAATGATTTTAAGTCGGAAACACGTGCACCGGTACGCATCTCGCATTCAAGTCTCGGTTTTAAAATAAACATAATATTTATCACACACAAAGTAAATTCAATGTAATACATAAAGAAAAAAGAATTTTTACAGAAGAGCAAATAACACTGCACTTCCTAATACCAATTATTTCTCGCAGCGCACTATATTTTTGTCGGACAAGCACCACAAAAGGAAGTGTCGAAGGTATTTACAAGTTAGCCAACTGCAAACGAACGAATACGGGGAGGGAGTCTAATGGGCTCAAGGGCACAACGACCACAGAACCTTCAGTTATGTTGCCAGCACTAGCTGTCACTTTGGCTCATCCTTAGGAAAATCGCTCTATATGCTGAATACCCAACAATCTTCTGGCACCAGAGCAAAATGGTGCTCAAGGTGCTCAATGGTGCTCAAGGTTGCAAAGAATTATTGATAGACAGTGTTGTTATCAATCAAGCCAAAAAAGACACCGCAACATTTCTGTGGGATGGATCGACTATACGAAGGCCTTCGACTCGATACCTCATTTGTGGCTTTTGTATGGCCTTCGCCTCTACAAAGTAAATGCCCAGTATGTGAACCTAATCCGACACTGCATGGCAACTTGGCGTACAAAGATAAAAGTATCATTGTCTGGAGGCAGCTTTACCACTAAGGAACTGAGGATCAAACGAGGAATTTTCCAAGGAGATAGTCTGAGTCACTTATGGTTCTCCCTAGCTCTAAACCCTCTCAGCAGAATGTTAAGGGATTCGGGGATGAGATATGAAATCACTAAAAAACCCATATTCTCATTAATTGTCAGTTGTACACGGACGATCTCAAGTTATGCGCCAGAGATAAGAACCATCTTTTCTCATTGCTTGAACTTCTAAAGACCTTCAGCGACTCTATTTATATGGAGTTTTGCATTAATAAATGCGCTTCAGAAAACGTGAAAAGGAGAAAAATCCTTGACCTGGACAAACTCATCCTGATGTGTGAGACCAATACTCAAGAACTTGGGGAAGATGATACCTATAAATATTTAGGAGTGTATCAACTTTTGAGCACAAGTGAAGCAAAGATGGGACATAATATTCAAAATAAAGTCTTGCAAAGAGTCGCAAAAGTTTGTAAAACTCTTTTAAACGGAAAGAATCTCTTCTTCTTCACTGAACAACAACTGTACTGCAGGAGCTTAATCGAAAAGTTAGGACCAGTCTTATCAAGTACTGCATGCACCAACAATTTAGTGGCAGGACTATACATACGTACCTCGGAACGAAGGAGGCAGAGGCCTTCTGGATTTTGAGTTCTTGTGTGCGAAGCAAATCAACAATCTTCGCAAATACTTCCTTCAGAAACGACAGTTTTGCATGAAGCAATTTGTGCCACGAACAAGAATTTTACTCTATTGAACCTGAATCAAGCGGACTCTGATAGACCGTGTCTCACCAAAGAAGATAGGCTAAATGAGAGGACCCACAAGCGTTTGCACAGCAGGTTTCCTGCTGAGCTCAAAGGGAACGCTGTGAACGTCATCAGTATCCTGGCTAACAGGGCATCGTCAGTCTCCTGGCTAACAAAATCTGGCCTCTTTGCTAAGACAGAAGGCTTCGTCATTTCTAGTCTGGACGAAGTAACCTCCACTCGCAATTACCAAATGTATGTGATTGGGGATATTAGTGTAGAGGACCGCTGCCCACTTTGCAATCAATCCGGCGAAACCTAACACATAATGAGCGGGTGTTCTGCACTGAAACAGAATACGTGAGTCGGCATAATGACGTTGCTGCGGTTGACCATCAGATTGTCACTCACACCTGCTCCAGCTTCTGCTCCAACTTCCTCTCCTAGTCTAAATCCTCATCCAAATACAACGTTTGTTGCAATCGCAGACCACCTCCTGCCTATGACCTGTATCAACTACACTTAACAGGAAAGCTACAATACATAAAAACATATATATATATATATGTATATAGGTTAGGATTTAGAGATTACTCTATCACGACCTACAAACTTAACAATTAGACCTATAAACTTAACTATTATACTTTAGTGAACATTGATTAACTCAACAACGACTAGACTGCACGCACATTCCAGGTTTCACCCTAGCTGGAAGCTCATGTAGGAAAATAGGCAAATCACATCAAGCTTATGCTGGTACCTGCATATTTGTTAAAAATAATATTCATTATGTGTGAATCACACAATACTCCTCTCTCTTAAAAGATAAAGACTTTGAAATGTCTATTGTAGATTTACCAAAACAAAAAATATGGATTTTATGTATCTACCACTGCCCCACAGGAAACACAAATGTTTTCTTAAAATATCTTGATATTGTTCTTGTTAAACTTAAAAGACGCAGAAATTATAAAATTGTATTATGCGGTGATTTCAACATAAACTATCAAAATCAAATGATAAAAAACTATTCAAAAATTTACTTAAATCTTTCAAATTACAAACTATTATAAATCAACCTACTATTCCTCTACCACTCTCAAAAAAATCTTCCACTGCGCATGCCCGAACGTGGCCTCTCCCTCCAAAGCTGCTAATATTTCCCCGCCTGTCTGCGCTCTTTGTCACAACATAGCTCTCTCTCTGTCTTTCTCTCGTGGGTCGCGCGGTAATTCAACACTGAGAGTTTGGTGATAAACTGATGAGTGAGAAGGATCAGACGGAAGGCAGCTTACGTGTTTCTACAGTAGGGGTTTTCCAAACGATCAACAGAAAATAAGCCGTGTCTTGAAGAAGAGTTTCGGTCACCAGTCCCTGTTTGACCGAGGCTAGTGAGCAGTGACAGTGTGCTTTACACAGTAGCTGCTGTTATTCACAAAAGCCCAATTATTACAAATAATTCAAAGTATATCCACTGAAAAACGATAGATCGTTGATCAAATAATCAATGAACATGGCCACATTCCTCTCCGTCATCCACCGTACCATCCAGATCTAAATCCAATAGAACTTGTTTGGTGATTTATAAAAGGGCGCGAGGCAGCAGAAATTGGTGCATCCTTATAAGAAAAGGAAACGTTTTGCAGAGAAGCGTTTGCACAATACAGTGCTGAACAATGGAAGAAATCCTGCAGGCATGTGTAGGGAATAGAGGCGACATAAAAATTCAGATAATGTGGTGGACCAACACAACTATGAATCCGTCATTTCTTTGGACACTCCTGGGAGTGCGAGTTCCTCTATTGACGAAGAGGGCAGTGATGACGAGTGACGGTCAGCGCGATCGCTATGTCTTGCAGTCGCCTCTCCTTTTCGCCTACGCGCTTCCTTATCGCCGAGAGGGGAAATCTCAGATGCCACAGGGTGGGGGCAGCCTCCGAGACTTTACCAAAGGTACGTCCGCCATGATGGTTTTTTTGCGAGCGGTTCAGCTATAGAATATCAAAAAAAGCATTACCGCCATTGATCAAATAATAATAGGCACAAATGATTGCAGCTATTCAGTTGTTAAATATAGCACAGGCTTTTGTGACCACACAGCACAAATTCTCAAACTCGAAATGGACACAAAAGTTATTAAGGAAACACTTTATAGAGAAACCTGAAACTTCTCTCAGGAAAACAGACAAATTTACCTCCCTAATAAGTTCAGAAAACTGGGAGGAGGTGTAGAAAGCCACAGACACGAATACCAAATTCAACTTATTCATAAACATACACCAAAGGTATTTCAACACTGTTTTCTCACAGATACTGAAGAAAATAACAAGCAAAAACCACAAATCATGGATAACAAAAGGAATCAAAACATTTTTTCACATGAAAAGAAACATGTATGAAAGCATGGAATACTTCGAATATGAGTATTTTTTGAGTAATTTGGCGCCAACCATAGTCGCCCGTGCCGAATATCCTGCGCTTCGCGAACGTAGGTGATTTCAGGCAGTTGGATACTACGTAAGTTAGAATTTGTATATTATTTAATATTTCTTCGTTTCTTACATTCGAACTTTTTTTATACGTTTAAATGTTAATTTCTTTTAGAAATTCTTTAACCTATTTGAAATATATGAAATAAAAATTGCTAACCTTCAGGGAATATCAGATTTGCAGGCAATAATGGCATTCCCCGCCGCGACTAGGTAGCTGAATGTCTGAGAATTACGACTCATTGTTGGGACATGATTTAGCTGTATGAAAATATTTATTATTTATTACAGTTATTATTGTCAAATTTTTGTTGATATTTGCATGAAAATATTTAGTTCTTGAGCCAAATGTTTTATAATTGGTTACGAGTTTTACAAAAAATGAATGATATGTGTTAATTCGGAAGAAATTGTGGTATAAATAGTATTACATAACAATTACTTAAGGAGAGAAAGTGCGTGCTGTTTTAGGACCACTAGTTCATAATGGCTCCCCAGCCTCAGCTAGAAGGCACTCGATTCGGCTGAGGCGTTACGCACCTGCGGATACAGCGTGGTGTATGCTGCTGAAGGATCGGAGAGTGGAGGGAGCTGCAGAACCATACACTTCACTACCGTAATCCAAGTCTGAGCGGATGAGTGCTCTATACAACGGCAATAGGGCATCGTGGCCGACTCCCCATGACGTACCACTCAACATACAAAGAGAACGGAGAACATTACGGAGAGAATATTTGACTTGTAGTCTGCGGACACAAGCACGCCATGTGAGGGATTAGCCAAACGTGAGCCCCAGGAACCTGACAGATTCAGCGAATGGAATCTGAAAGTAAAGGACTGGATTGCTATGCAAGTGGTATACGCTGCAGAAATGCACACCAGTAGATTTAGTAGCAGGGAAGTTGAATTCTGTTGACGTGCTCCACTTGCGGAGCTTGTTGAGCATCAGTTTAAGTTGCCTCTGAATCACCTGATACTACGGGATGAAAAGAGATGACAAAATGATCGACAAACAGCAATGCCTTTACAGGTTCTTGCACGATCGACGCTATACTATTATGGCAATGGCAAACAGATTCTTAGCACCGACCCTTGAGGGGTGCCGTTTTCAAGAGAGTAACTGCTAGACAGTTTGTCACCAACGGGAACCCGGAAAGATCTATTCGATAATAGATTTTGGGGGAATAGAGGGAACTTCCCCTCAATCCCCACGAGTGCAAGGTTTGCAGAATTCCGTATCTCCAAATGGTATCTAGACTTTTCTACATCAAATAGTACGGCCACTAGGTGTAGTCTGAAGACGATGTTGAAATATGTTGCCAATGCGACGAAATGGTCCAGGGTTGATCGGTGTTTTTTGAATCCGCACTGGATTGGTCTGAGCAGATTTCTACACTTCAAAGTCCACACCAAACGCTGATTTACCATCCGTTCCAGCACTTTGCAAACGCGGTTGATAAGAGACATAGGACGGTAGCTCGATGGCAATCACCGATCTTTCCTTCCTTTAGAGCTGGGATAATTATGGCTTTTCACCATAGTGGTGTGCTCTTCCTAGATGCGATTATAAAGGTGGAGGATAAATTGCATCACCGCGCCAGGAAGATGCAGTAGCATTTGGTTGTCGATTCCATCAGGACCTGGGACAGTTCTTTTCGCCAACGCTAGAGCACATCGCAATTTCGACACAGAGGAAGCGTGTTGTAATCGGCAGACGCTCTGCAACAAAATTCCAACGGACGACTCTCCATCCTCTCTTTAATCAAAAGAAAGTCAGGGACATACGCGTAGTTCGCCGAACTTGATATGTGTTCATTGTGGCGAGTTCTTCTACATTCACATCTTGCGAAATGATCTCTAAATTTTTAAGGACACCTGGCACTGTATTTGTTGAAGTGTCCTTTTATCTGACGAATTCTTCTCCACGACAGACGTGGTGGTGTGTGGCAATTAAAAGAGGAGATATATGCTCTCCACGATGCATTTTTGCTCTCTAAAATTTTTCTCATTACCTTCGCCCTGCATCTTTTATATTCGATGAGGTTATCCACAAATGGATAATACTTGAGTCGTGCCAGTGCTGTTTTTACGAGCACTTATTCTCTATCGCAGTTCCCATTCCACCACGGGACAAAAGGGTGTCGCAGTTTACGGATTGATTTGCGATAGAAGTAGCGAAGAGTATAGCGCTGATGAAATGTGCAGCCTTTCATCCACATCGCCGAGGGGACTATCTGACCGGTCAATATTAGCTTGGAATGCCGACAAGTCAGCACGTTGAATTATCCATTGAGGGGGGAGGCGAACAACCCACGACGAAATTGATTGATGTGGAGAATAGTGGGAGCTCCTTTGACAAATACGGGAAGAACCCCAAAGAGGGCTGTGGGCGTTTGCATCATCAACAATCGAGAAAGGTGTGGGTAATTGGTTTATTAAGCCTAGGAAGTCATCAATAGACACCGTGTGTCCTGGGGGATATACTTGAATATGTTGCATGCAGTGAATGTGAGGGATGGGAGGTACACCTTCACACACACACACACACACACACACACACACTGATTGAAGGTCGGTCTGAATAGGTACATCCGATTATTATATCCAAATTCGCTGGCTGGCGGGTTTTTAAGGGCGAAAAAATCCTTCGTACCCCTTTCTGAGAGGAACCGAGAGGAAGAAAAGACGGATGATCCATGTATATTTACTGCATGTAAAAGATCTTCAAGCCTAAATGAAGCATTTAAGTTAAATACAATCCGCCTGTTTCGACGCCCGAGTAATACCTTCTTTTTCCGCTAGAAGGTGCAAGGAATGTAGCAAACTTTACGTGGTCAGACGGAAGAGGAGGTCTCATGACCCGAGTCTCGCCACGTAAAATAAGGCATCACTAAATTGAATTGGATCCGCAGAAAATAGCAAGCCGTGAACCAAAGAAGCAACTTCGCCATGAGCGCGAAGACTGTCACCTACGTCAACATAATATGAGGTAAAATTGCGAAAGTATAGGGGGCGTGGAGGAATAAATGAGCCCACTGTAAACAAAATATTGAAGGCGTATAACGAGAAAACAGGAGTTTTAATTCATCCTGTGGGGAGAAACCCATTAAGGCCCCGCTGCTGCCCGAAGGGGTGAGTGTCCCCCTTCCCTGCTGAAGTTTCCCCCGAGACAAACTCGTCCTGAGCACTGCACGACAGGCTACGTCATCCCTCAGGGCGGGGCTGAGAAGAAATGGTTCCACTTCGTCAGTAGTTTTCTTGGTCATTTTCTTGTATTTGGAGGGAATTATTATTTTCCGCCTTGCAAAGGTATTGTCTCCTCAGAGAAATCTACAGGAGACACCTAACAACGGAAGTAAGCAACTGGGCGAGTAGCAGGTAAAGTCTGGCAACTCTCACCGTCTTGGTTACAGCACTGGAGAATAAATAACTGGGTTCTTCTCCAGGAATCCGCATTTCGCCTCAGGAAAGGACACTTTCTCCATCACTCGGATCTTTTGAATTTCCCTCTCCCTCAGAAGGGTAGGGCACCTGTTAGATTGGCCGCATGGTCTCCTTCACAATTCACACATCGAAGTGGTGTTGCACAGGGATCTTGATTGTGTGTGGATTTTCTGCACTTTGCGCAAACAGGGCTTTCGGTCATGCACCGTTGTTGCGTATGATCAAACCTCTGACACCTGAAGCAGCGTCGAGGGTTAGGCACGTAATGCCGCACGCAAAGATTTTAAAAACCACAACTAATCATCCCTGGGAGAGATGGAATACTGAACGTCACGATGAAGGTGCGAGTAAGGATCCTCTCCCATGCTCCTCTTGATCCTGAGCACCTCGGTGAAACGTTGGTTCTTGAAGAAAGAGCTCCTCACTTTCAGAGGCGAAATAGTCATGATTGACTACTCCCTTACAAAGGTTAAGGGTAGGGTGAGTGGTCACGTCCACCTAGAGGGCGGCAATCTGCTTAGTTTTTTGAATCCGTTCTATCTGATCATCGGTGCGCACTTCAAAGAGTATCCTTCCCTAGTTGTGCGACCGCTTGGTGTTTTCCCAAAGAATCCACGATTGCTCGCGGAAGATAGACCGCACTCACACTTGAACGTCTTTCCTTCTTTCGCGTGCGCCTTAAGAAGAAACCGTGGTTTCTTCGGTTTCTCCTCTTCCTTGAGAAAAAATTATTTAAATCAAGTCTTTGGACAACATCGCCTCTTTCTAGCGGAAGACGGCAAGGGGTTGGGTTTTTGCTCCATAGGATGGAAGCGGTTTTGTCTCCGTGCTCCCCGCCTGCCATGGACTCCAACAAAGGGCACCCCACTGGGGTGCCAGGATTGTCACGGATATAAAATAGGGTGATATCAGCGCTGCCTCGCCGTGGTTGCGCCCGCTCATCCTGGAGTTCAGCACAAGACCTAGTCCGAGCCGATTGATCAAGAGTGGGTTAGCTCCCAACTATCTGTCTAGAGGAGACCGAGGTCAAAGAAATTGTGTTGGGACTTACAAGGAACAGAGACCTACCGTCAGTCACTAGGGCTCACCAGTGTTCGCTGAGCGAACGTGACGAGAGCTGGTGTAACCATTAGAATCAGGAGTCAAAGCGTCAGTCGGGAACGCATACACAGATCCCTCAACTCCCAGGTCCCCCATTACCTTCGACACGTCGAAATGCATGGCAAATATATGGGTGGGCGTTCAGCATACAGAGGGCAGCGAAGAAGAAAAAAGTGAAAAGGAATATATGCGACATGAAATGAGAAGCAATAAGATGAAGAATGGAGAAAGTAGCATATGAAAGCCTTCTCTGCACACCACCTTCAGGACGTTGACTAACCCACCTCAACGTGTGACTTGGGATGTGTCTGAATATGTAACATTCTTGGCTTTGTACTGGCCCGGATCTATGACGACGTTCAAGCGTGATTACAGCGTTTAATAGTTCTTTTAGTTCATGTCTTGTTCTGCTCTTCTCTTTAGGTCATGTATTGTCCATAGAGCAAAGAACGCTTTTAAAAACGGCAGAGGTCCAATTTTCTGTAAAACCTCTAAGTTTCCGAAAATGTCAAAAGTTAAATTTTTTCGGTGTCTTCCTGCAATTACTTGATTGAAAATATTTTTTCTTACTTCTAATTCGCAGCCATCGAGGACCTCTTCGGCCTACTGACGTCACACGCGACTCACGTGGACACAAACAGCTCCCGCAAGGAAGCCGCGGCGACATGCGAATGTGTGTGTACCAGTTGCCCCGACAGCGCTTCTGCTTCTGCATCAGGAAGCAAGCTCCAGGGTGGGCGTCTGGCCATCTCTCCCTTCGGAAGCGCAGCGCTTCTGTCGGACTGGTAGTCGGATCACGCCGGCACGCAGCCCAAGCCTCCCCACTTGAAGCCTGGGTGCAACCGCGCTGCTGGCTCAGCTCTTCCCTTCCTAAATACTCGTTAGGTCGGGCCACTACCACGACGAAGCCAAGAATCCATCAGGGGGCCACCCGAACTCTGCTCTAGATCTAGAGTACAAAGCGCTAGCCAGTCGTAAGCCAGGCCGCCGAGGAGGTCCCCTCCGATGTATCAAGGGCCTTGACTTCGGTCTTGGGCAGTGGCACTACGCGGCAACATGCCCCCTCGGGGATAGCCTGGCAGCGAAGCCACACGGCGCTCCTCGGCGCACGCCGGCCGACAGCCCCGCCCTTCCGCCAGACTGACGCCGCGCGGGCGGAGGGACAGGAGTTGGATTTCCTTCCACCACAGAGCACCAGTCACCAAATCCGGTTCGTAAATCAGACTGCGCAGGATCTTGCTACAAACAAACTTGATCTATTCAAAGCCATTTCGTCACCGGCCATCCACCGAACGAGTGGTCGAAGCTCATCTTTCAACTGCTGCTGCTGGTTGTCCACAGCGAGGAGCATGCCGCTCGGTCGGATGGCTCCGACGGGGACGCGCCGACTTCACCCCTGCTCCCCACGCCCCACAGCCTCACAATTTAGTTCAGTCGCTCCATCTCCTGTTCGCTGCATGACCGCCTTTTGGAACTACAACAGGATGACTCATAGGAACAAACAGGCAAAACTGGCCGCGTTCGCCGCAAAACATAAAATTTAAATTCTGATACTAAGACGCGCCTTAAGTCCAGGAATCGCCCCTCATTATATCTTGCTTTAGATCGGACAAACTGGCACTGCTCCCTAAGTCCGACCCGGGCGGCGGAATTGCAGTACTTAAGAAATTCGACATTTAGCACCGCACGAGTCACTTCAACCACCGCTGCGGTATATAGCGGCCACTGATTTAAAGGCAAAGGGCACGCTGCGCTTCGTCTCGGACTACCCACCGGGCAGCCACAGTAGATTCGAGAAGAGCAAACTTCACTCTCTACGGGCGCCATAACTAGACGGCTATCACCCTGGCGAAATATTTTAGCACGTTTATACAATATTTTAACACCCGTCCTGGAACCGGTGGCGGCTGGGGCTCCCCCAAAAAGGGGGTTGCAGCTCTATCGAATGACGGTAAAGAAAAATTAGATAAACGCTTTATTTAATTCTTCTGTCATACTAGAAGGGCCTAATTATCCTATCTGAAAACTATCTAACCCGTCAATGGTCGCGCTCAAAATTGGAAGCGAGTGGTCGCATGGATTACAATTGTAATCCTTTTTTTAAATTCTTGTGAATAATATTTAGCGAAAAAATCATTTTGAGTTCACATATAGACGACTAATGGTATCCAAAACACTGACCAGTTACAAAATACTATTAAAATTTTTAGAACGTTGATATATTGCAAATTCTATGAAATGCTACACAAAATTACATGCATTATGCCTTTAAATAAAAATACTCAAATATATGCGAGTAGATTTTCGTTTTTGAAAAGTCTTGTGCTCTATATTCTTTGTGCACTTAATATACTTTGCATTAGGATTATTAAATAAAGAAGTTTGACAGAATTGTTTAAACATTTGGAGCCCGTATTGGGATAAATCTGTCTTCTTCGGATAAATTCTTCTTCTGGGATAAATCTGTCACACTTCGTGGTGGACTAGCTATTTGTGAAATTTTTTAGAACATTAATTCATTAAATTTTACTTTCCAACTTAACCATGGGTTCGACATACAACATATTATTCCTTACCTGTTGCATATGGACGTGTAATATTAAACAGAATCACGACTCTTGTAAGTTCTATTGATTGAAATCAATTATTAGATCGATGGCAACCACTATAAATTATCAGCCTTTTTCAACAATAAAAATTTAACACATATTCTTCTAATCTATACATTATAATTATATTAATTTTCTGTGAACTACCTTTCACTTTAAAATATTAAAACGCCGTACAGGTTTGACTATAGTTCGTAAGCTTACTCAAATGTCTTGATTGCTGGTTTCTCGGCTGACTAGGAGAATGTTGTCCATGGAATCCTCGGTTTACCAATTCTTGCGTCCTTTCCTAAATTTAAAAAAAGTTCCAGAATGACCTCAACAGTTTGCTATTATTAGGACTTAATATTCCCACAAATTAATACGTGGTTGTGACTTTCCCTATCTACGTTTCGTATGAAACACCTACTCGCGACTGACTATATTCAGCTATTTATTATAAAAATTCTTCCATCTACGGAGCTACCCTAATATGCATCTCCTCGAAACATGGAGTCTATTTATTTATTTTTTTTTTATTTATTTATTTATTTATTTATTTATTTATTTATTTATTTATTTATTTATTTATTTATTTATTTATTTATTTATTTATTTATTTATTTATTTATTTATTTATTTATTTATTTATTTATTTATTTATTTATTTATTTATTTATTTATTTATTTATTTATTTATTTATTTATTTATTTATTTATTTATTTATTTAGTCAAAAAATGTATGTGACGTATGGGGGAGAAAATCATCTGCGCACGCTTTCTGGAATTTCAGAGTCCCTTCCCAACAATTTAACTTCTAATAGATGAAAATAATAATAATAATAATAATAATAATAATAATAATAATAATAATAATAATAATAATAATAATAAATTTAAAAAAGCAAGAGATTAACATTTCAAAAACTAGATATTTTCGATTGCCAAATTATAGAAAACTTATTTTTAACGGTAAAGAAACAAACAGATTTGATTTTTCTGTATTGTTAACAAATAGAAACTCACCCTAAGCTCTACTACCACTACAAGCAAAAGGAAAGTTCAACAAAACGTGCGCTTAGTGAAGCTACATTTACGTCCAGAAGCAAATCAAGAAAGCTCAACAAAACGTGCGCATAGTGAAGCTACATTTACGTCCAGAAGCAAATCAAGGAAGTACATTATTTGTTACAGGCATATTGAGTATTTTTTTAATTATATAATGCAAATGTAGATTAATTCATTACACTATATCTTGGTTTTGTTAAAGAAAACATTATTTTTCTTTTTGTCGATCAGTATAGTCTCTAATTGTGTAGAAACAGTTTTGCAGCAGAAAAGATTTTACTTTTAAATTAAATTTGTGTACCAATTTTAATTGTTTAATTTCATCTGGCAATGCGTTGTAAAGTAACGTACATGTATTGTATGTGGATTTCTTGTAGTGAGCTGTTGATACTGACACTTGATGAACATGATTTCTACGTTGAGTGTTGTAACTATAAATATCAGTATTACATGAAAATAAGTTCCCACCGTTAAGTAAATCATTTTTGACAAATACTACAGACTCATAAATAAATAAGCAAGGCAATGGTAAGATTCCAAGCTCGATGAAAAGAGGTATGCACGGATCACGTGGATGGGATTTTTTCAATATTCGGATAATTTTCTTTTGCAATCTAAATGTCTGGGAACTAAAGGATGAACTTCCCCAGAATATTATGCCATATCTCAGGCAGGAATGTACGTTTGCAAAATACACGCAACGAGCTGCATGAAGGCTGACAGAATTAGAAAGAATTCTGAATGCATAACATAATGAGCTTAATTTAGTGTTTAATTCTGTTATATGTACATTCCATTTGAGGTTTGATTGAATTGAGAGACCTAGAAATTTTGTTACCTTAACATCAGCTAATTGCATATTGTTTATTTTCAATGGAGCATACGATTGCCGATTTGAAACGCAAAATTGCATTGAGACAGTTTTTCCTTCGTTAACTATTAATTTATTACAAAACCAATTTGAAACTTCTTAACTGGTACTATTTATTGTTTCTTTTTTGCAAAGAACATTCGTGTCATCGGCAAACAGAACTGTTCTTCCATTTTTAATAATTGAGGGCATATCGCTTACGTACAACAGAAAGAGGATAGGACCTAATATCGAACCTTGTGGGACCCCATGTTCAAGTGGCAAGAATTGGAAAGATAAGAAAATAATGTCCTTTCGTGCCAGTACGGTATTTCTACTCTTTGAAATCGATATTTAAGGTACGAGGTTATCCAATCTAGGGCAATACCACGAATTCCATAAGAAGGTAATTTTGAGAGCAAGATGTTATGGTTAATAACGTCAAACGCTTTCGAAAGATCTAAAAATATCCCAATGGGTTCATCATTTTGGTCCATTGATGAAGCAACATCTTTAAGGAAAGAAAAAATGGCAGTTTCCGTAGATTTTGATTTCCTGAAACCGTGTTGTGAGTCTGAATACGCTTCGTTTTTCCTGAGAAGAGTTTCCATTCGCGTATAGGAAAGCCTCTCTAATATTTTTGAGAAAACTGACAGAAGAGAAATTAGCCGGTAATTTTGAATTTCTTTTTTGTTACCTTTTTTAAAAAGTGGCTTAATTTTTGCTGTTTTGAAAATATCTGTAAATATTCCTGTGCACAAGGAAGCATTGAAAATGTAAGTTAATGGATGTATAATGGCAGGTGCACACGTTTTTAATAAACAATCCGGAAATTCATCCAAACCAGATAAATATTTATTTACATTTACAATTTAATATTACAATTTACATAAGACCAAGCTTTCAAACTAAACATAACTTCCCGGTTCACTATCATTTACAATATACCCTGCCTATGCTGAAAATCCGATCGCACCTCACCAACCGCTTACGTGTGCCCGCTACAATAATTTTTTAGAGAGTGATTCCATGCGTCCTTTCTAAAGATCCCGGCCATCCATTGCCCTCTTCACACCTGGACATGTGTTCGGGACCGTGTCCATTTGCACAGCGTTATGATGACACCAAGCATGGAATATTAAACCTTAATGATCGGTTGTCCTAACAACGTGTATTCTTTGACTTTGGAGTTTGTAAGCAATGCTATTATTCCTGACGATGGATGCTGATTTTATCGTTTAAAACTAAACCCAGGGTTCTTGGCTTATCACGGTATTCTGAACGTGAACATCTCACACATATTTTCGTAATGTGTTCTGGGCAACCCACTGGACACAATCTACGCTGTAGTGTCGAGTGCTGTTTTATTGAAGTCCGCAAAGATAACGTCCCACTTTGCCCTTTGGTCACTCCGCAGATCCCTAGGTCCCTTCTCGGATTCCCAGCAGAAGTCTCCCGCGTATTCTCATTGCTGTCGGCACAGCTTTTCTCTCGATCCCTTTCATTCCTGATTTAATTAGAGACAAACCGAGAACCTTAGAAATCCCTTCCTATGCAACCTTTCTCCACTGTTGTTCTTTGTATAAACATTCACAGCACTGATTGCAACGATATCCGTGATGTCCGCGTAGGTCAGAAACTGAACCGCGAGTGGTCGCATGGATTAGTATTGTAATCTAAGCTGTTTTCGGCATTTATCGCTCGTGTAGCAGTAATCACTTTAGTTATATTTCGCTATAATTCAATAGCTGGGGCCTTCTATGAAAGGTACTGCAAAGTTCATGTCAAAAGTTTGCCAACTTTCACTGTAAACAACGAATGAATTAGACTGGTTTACAATGGTAATCCACGCGACTACTGAAGGGTTAAGCGGGTAATAGAAGCTTCATGTTTCTTATTCGTTCCTTTAATAGTTAAATATCTTGTAGAGAGATTCATTATGATTTTTGTTATTCTTTATACCCATTCTTTGAGCAGGCATCCTCACCTCCAAGGTGAGGGATGGGAATACAGGAAAGAAAGATGCCTTCAAATCACACCCACATAACCACTTACATTTACTATAAAAATCATTATTAAATTTTCGATAAAATGCTCTTTTTTATTTTACGTTTTGTATCAAGATTGCACTTAATGGACGTCACATTAAACAACAATAGTATACCGTCTGACTGGAAAGAAGCTTTGATAGTACCAAATTACAGGGGAAGAGACCGTGCAAGTGCGGTAAACTACAGGCCTGAGAGCTATAATAATAGATTTCTCCAAAACCTTCGATTTAGTTCCGCATTCCGCAGACTTCGTCGAGTTGCTAAAACAGAGGCGCCTGGAGTGCTCAGACATCCTTGTTAGCTTTGATTGCATGACTGATTGATTGAAGCGACGTCGCTTTTCACCATGGTTCCGGTTGAAGAGGCAGCAGATATCATCAAGAAAATTGGAGGCACGGGGTCTCCCTACAGAATGGGCCGATCACGCGCAATTTTGCCTGGCATCCACCTTCTTTCAATTTCGGGGTAAGTTTTACGCCCAGATGGAGGGCGCGGCTACGGGTTCACCCCTGTCACAGATCGCCGCAAATCTCTTCATGGAGGCATTCGAAACAGAGGTTCTGGATAACGCTCGCCTCAAACCAACAAGGTGGGTAAGATACGTAGACGACACCTTCGTGATATGGCCTCACGGACGAGATTCCCTACAGGAATTCTTGGACCATATAAACAGTGCCCACCCCAAAATAAAATTCACTATGGAGACAAAGGAGAATGGCCAGCCAACTTCCCTGGACGTCTTGGTGAGTTAGGATAGGAGAAACGACGGCAGTCTAGGGCACGCGGTTTATAGAAAATCCACCCACACAAACAGCTATCTTCATGCCAATTCGCACCACCACCCAGCGACGAAGAATGGCATCCTGAAAACCCTGGCCATCCGCGCTACTAGAATCTGCGATCAAGACAGTCTCCCCGCTGAGCTGGCGGACGGGCGGACGGGCGGGTCGACGGGCCAGCGCACAGTGGTGCATTTTCCCGAAATCCTGGCCAAAACCTCAAAAATGAACTCGCGTTTACTGAACTTTTACAAATACTACAATAGACTGTATACTTGGGGGCATCTGTTTCTGCCCACTTCGTGCCTCTGGGTCAATTCCCCTGGCACCAGTAGTCACCCGAACTTACCCTTCGCGGCATTCGGTAGACCTGCAGTGTCAGAGCATCACAGGGAGACCATTTTTGTTTGTAAGTGGTTGTGTAGAGAAAGCTGGCAGTATGTATTCTCTTCCTGAAGGTTTGTAGAGTATTTTCATGTATATTTTATAATCCATTAATCATTATACCGACGTAGAATGAAATATTAAAATGCATCAAATGAATACAATAATTTTAATTACTCGTAAGTTCACGTAGACTGATAGTTACCAATTTCACGGAATTCCGCGATGTTTCTAATTTCATTTACTAGCTGAATCCATTCTCTTTCGAATCCAGTTTTAAAATCATGCCCCAACTTGTCCCATTAGTAACTACAAAAAATTAACTTTTCGTCGAGCGCGCGTGACCGCCGAATATGACTCCTCGAGATCCGTCCTGAGAGCGGGAATTGCTTTTACAACCCAATTCCTACGAAAGAAATTTTGATTTTTTACTGAAATAACAAATTTACTCAATATTATAATAAAAAATGAATATTTTAATTTATGTAATAGATGATGACTATTTACTAATATTACATAAACATAACATTTACGTACATATTACATCTTCTGGACTGGATTACGCACATTTTATTTCTTAACAAATTTTACATAAAAATAATATTTTCGTAATATGTCCCATCAAAACTCATCCTCAGGAAGGGTGTACGCTCGATAAAAGGTCAAATACGTACGTGATATCAAAGAAACCCATTGTAATACTTTTTAAATGTTTAAGAATTAAATCGAAAATAAATTGATCGGAAAGTAATATTTGTTTACGTAACTCTTAAGTTACATACCAACAATTATATTGTTATTGTTATAAAATTAGTATTATATTACTTTTAATGAAATAATACTGTAACTACAGTTTTAATATGAACAAGAAACGCATTCAAATGCAATTGAAAGGAAAAATGGGTCTGAATGTAGAGCTTTCCAAACAGAATTATGGTAATAGCAACGACGGTAATTCAGCAAGACGCTTTTTTGAGAAATCTAAAGATTCCTCAGAAATAACGAGGATAGATGAGAGAATAATTAAGAATTTAAAAAATTATTGGCAATGTCCAGTGGACATGCCATCAGCATTCTTTTTTTTAAGAAATACGAACTGGAAACTGACAAAAAATATGTTTCCAAATATTCTTGGTATTACATGCCTAGAATCTATTCACAAAGATATAAGACGGTATGGAGAAGGATTCTCGCGAACATGTTCAAGACTGCACACAATTCAGGACATGTTTAATCGCCTGTTTAGATCTTCTGTTCCTTTAATTTCCAGCTTGAGGGATTTTCCCCAAAGAAAGAAAATTCCTGAACGTACACGCTTTGTCCCATTTGCCTCAGACCGATATCACCGAAGGGAGAAATATGCCCTAGTGAAATTATGCTCTTTGTTTTCGGTTCTTCGGACACTGTAAATGAATTTTCTCTGGCAGAGGCCATGATATGGCATTAATTCGATGCTTCTTTATGCCAAATGTTATCAATTAATATATAAGTAATCCCTACGTTTTTCTAAAGTCAATTTTGTGAATTGATAAAATTTAACCAAGTTTATATAGAAAAATATATACTTACATTTTACAGAATTAAGCAGTGGATTATTCTGGTATTATGTTCCCAGATCTATTACAATGTAAAGATATTCCAAAATAATTTTGGTCGTAGAAAACATACTATAGCTCTCATAGGTTTTGGCCAGGAAATCGCCAAAATGCACCACTGTGCGGCAGGTGGGCAGGCGGGCGGGCGGGCGGGCGAGCGGGCGGGAGGAGACTGGACAGTAAGGTGTCAGCAATGATAGATCTTTTTCTTCCTTAGGTGTTGGCATGATGGCTTCCGGCCATATATTTTGGAATGGTATATTCTTACCAAATTCAATAGAAAGATTAAGAAGGAATTGCTTACCTTATTCCGGCAGGTGTTTCAGCTGGTCTGGTCCAACTGTTTTTTGATAGCGATATTGCGCAGATAATCTCGTCCATAGAAAAAGCGGACTTGCAGCTTTCTTCCACACCACCCGAAAAATCTAGGGAGGAGTTCTCCGTTCATCTTTTAGTAGAAAGGAAATATAGAGTATGGCATGATGAGCTTGACATTTTCTCATAGTGGGGAGTAAGTTCCTCGGTTATTACATCTGGTGAGGTTTGCAGATGCCGATTTACGAGCTCAGGCATTGCAGACACAACGAAGTTTCCTTTAATTTTTCGTATTTGCATCTAGACAGCAATCGGAGGGGTGTAACGCGTAAACGAAGATACGTAGGCTCTCCGTGAAGATTTACTTTCGCGCATCACTCTTTTCACTAGGGCTCATGACCGTCTATGTTCTACGAGGTTTTCAATTGTTCAACCTCGCTAGTGCCTTCTTCCGGGCCTTGATAGCATTCGCACAATCTGTTTTCCACCATGGTATTAGAGGACTTCTCAGAGCGCTAAAAGATATAGGAATGACAATGATGGCAGCGATGATCGCGGCACCGGTGAAATGAGACATTGTATCGATTCCGATGTTCTTGAACGGTTTATCAGGCACAGAGACCGCTGAATTTCCGGCCAGTCCGCTCGCTGAAGAATCCAGTGAGGGAGTCGAGCGGGAGATGGAACGAGAACATTGATATGCAACAAGGCTGAGTAATGATTGCTTCCATATAAATCGTCAACAGTCCATGGTTGGGCTTAGGAACTGGCTACAGAATGTCAAATCTAAACATGACGTCCCAGAGGCAACTGAATAAATCGGTGTGGAGACCTGTGTTCAACAGAATGAGATGGTAATTGTTTATGGTTGCTTCCACAACGGTTTCCCTGGAACAAGTTCCAGAGGAGCCTCACAGAGGGGTGTGGGTTTTGAAATCACCAATGACGAAAGGTTGTAGTGGTTGAAAGATTGTATTCGATCATCGTCCGATTCTGCTTGACCGAGCGGAATGTAAATATTGCACACTGATAAAGGCAATGATGGAAGGAAGACACGCGCGCACACACGATTTGAATACTGAACTGGAGTGTGATTTCTTGGCAGAAGATATTGTCCCGGCCCAGCAGGGCGACACCGCCATGGGCACGAGAACCATCATCAGCATCGAGTCTAACCTTAGAGGTGGACTAAGTCCGTGTAAAAGATGTTTTCTGCTAACATGCGATAGAGGGAAAATAGCGGGCAAGAATTAATCGGTCTTCCGTATGGGCGCGCAAACCATTTCAATCCCATAATAAGTGAGCCATAAGATTTAAGTTTTACGAGCCATTTTCTTCGCTGTTCGTCCAGGACGCCGAGGACGACACCGTCGGGTGCCTCCGCAGCGGAATCCTGGCCACTGCTAGAGCGATCAGGGGATCTACGTGGTTGATCCTCGCCTTTTTGCGTGTGGTCGGGCCTTGGCTGCAGTCTATTTAGCAGGTGGTCCAGGGAGTGAGAGTCGCCTGAACATATACATTTCGGGAGCATACTCAAAGTTCAAGTCTTTCTCGTTTTTTTTTTATATTTTAGGAACAATTAAACAGGTCTATAAATTAAAACTTGTTGAGAGTTGTTTTACTTTTGAAATGTGATTCTTAATATTTCAATGCCGCGAATTTCACAAATGATTTTAGTCATGTCAGTTTTTATGACAAATTAAGAATGAAATATTCACATACTTTCTTTAAAATATGTATAATCATGATTTGTATAAGTTACAAATGAACGTGTGAAGTATTTTTATTACTAACATCAGTAGTATCTTGCTCGTTTGGTATCAGATGTTTATCATGGAGTTTCTCTTGCGGTTTTCCATAGAATCCCTATACAATTTCTCGAATATCCTGATAGAACCTCTCTCCTTGTTCCTCACTGACTGCCCCCAGGTTGTCAGGAAATAGTCTAAATATGACAACAATGTGTAGTTGAAACTTAATGTTGCACCCCAATGTTCTCAACTACTATGGTATGTTATTCACAATGTTGACATAATCAGGGTGTTTGTTTCCTAGAAAATTGCCCGTGACTTCTTTAAAAGCATTCCAAGCATTTTTTATTTAAAGTCATAGTATCTTCAAAATTTCTGTCTTTAGGTAGAGTTCTGATTTGATGACCTACAAAGATTCTTTAATTTTGACGTCAGACAGAAGGAAATTTGTCAATGATATTTAATTCAATCACTTATTGGTTGAGGTCAGCTGCTCCGGTCTGCCCCTCTGAAAAAAACGACTGTTTAAAATTTTCATTGTTTGGAAAGAGCATTATTACCTCCCGACATTATACCGAAACCGTTTACTTCTTGAAAATTTATTATCTTCTCAACTTTCAGATTTACACTAATTACATAACATTTTCCATTTCTTTTCAAAAATATTCTTTCTTTCAATCTGCCAAATTTAAAAAATGTAATATCCCTTCCTCCAAAGAGCTCAATTCACTTTCACTTAACTCCTCTAAAGCAAGTTCAATTTCATTGCTATCTAAATTGGACATTTTAAAATGCAAAAATCACATTCAATATCATGAAATAAAAAATCATGTTCAATCACTGTCGTCGTGTGAGCAGCACTGCGCTAAGTCAGATAAAGATCAGACGATAAACCAGCCCGATCGAATTCATTGGAGAAGCGCATTGATATTAGCTGGGGAAATATTCCCTGAATACAGTACGACAATGAGAAAGATAAAACATCTTATATTAGAAATACAAAATTGTTAGTTGCACCGTCATCCTTCAAATGACTTCCGACCCCTTGAGAGATTTCGAGAAGTCATCCGAGAGGTGCCTTCCGACTTGTAGGACCGCCATTGTATGCAACACGTACGAGCTTGGAGCCATTCCTGAACTGTCATCTCACATATGCCTTCCGACGTGTAGGGCGAGTATCATTCCCAATCCTTCGAGTGCAGAGTTAAGACCACCACTTTTAGACGCAAACTTAGGTGGTCGGCGTAAAGGGGTTTCTCAGTATTTTGCATAGTGCTGTGAATATAAAATTTCAAGTTGTTGCGTCGTTGTTGACGCAACACGTGACCCTCGTTGGACGTTGAGCGCTTTCTCTAGAATAATCTTCCGTTACTGAATAATTTCTATCTTTAGGGACGGATTTACACACGTCGCCGCTCTGGGTCCGTTAATTTTGCCACCTCTTGAGAGTTTATATCATTCACAAAAAAAGATATTACGATGTGTGATACTGATACCCTTATACGAATTTATTTATGTATTTATTTATTTTACGTCAAAAAAAACAGTTGAAAACTGCGTATGACGTGCTATGGGGAAAAGTGAATTGTGTGCACATTTTCAAAATTCTGTGATCCCTACACTAAGTCATATACTACTTAAATTTTGAATTTTTGAAAGGGAGAAAAAAAAGAAAGAAAAAAACAACTCCCATTTAATAAAATCTATTTTCAAGGATAAACAAGCAATAAATTTTGACTTTTGAAAGGGAGAAAAAAACAAAAAAACTCCCATGTAATAAAATCTATTTTCAAAGATAAATAAGCAATAAATTTTGGCTCTTATTACTTCCTGCCGCGACAACATGGAAACGATAATTTGAATAATTGTATTTCCACTGAATTCTAGAAGACGTGCACAGAAAATGAAGTTACATTTATGTCCAGAAGCAAAACAAGGGGCCATCTCAGCATTTGCTCAATGGATCAGGGAAACTGGACGAAAAACCTGATCGAGATGGGGGGTCATTGACCCGGAAGCTGTAGTACAATAGTTGTTACAGGTTGTTTATACTTATTTATACAGTCCAAATGGTAAATAATGCATTATGTATCATTGTTAAAATTAATGTTACTTTTCTTGTGATGCTCAGTATAGTCTCTAATTGTATAGAAACAGTTATGCAGCAGAAACGATTTCACTTGGGATTTAAACTTTTCTATTGAATTTAATCGTTTAAGGTCATCTGGCAAAGTGTTGTAAAATAATGTACATGTATTGTATGTGAATTTTTTGTAATGAGCTGTTGATACTGTCACCTGATGAATATGATTTCTACGTCGAGTGTTATAGTAATAGACTTCGGCATTTTCTGAAAAAATATTCCTGCCCTTGAGCAAGTCATTTTTTACAAAAACCACTGATTCGTAAATAAAAAGACACGGTAATGGTACAATTCCTAGATTAATGAAGAGAGGCTTACATGAATCACGTGGGTGGGATTTGGTTATTATTCGTACAATTCGTTTTTGTAATCTAAAAGTCTGGGAGCTATAAGATGTACTTCCCCAGAATATTATGCCATATCTCAGGCGGGAATGAACATTCGCGAAGTATACACAACGAGCAGTATGAAGGCTGACTGAATTTGCAAGAATTCTGAACGCGTAGCATAATGAACTTAATTTAATTTAATTGGGAATAAATATTTTCTACATATTTTTACATATAAAAAAACGTACATCGTGACTAATGCCGTTTATTTTGAAGCAAAAACTAATATCGAAACTGATTTCTCACTCTTTTCAAAAATAGGATATGTCTAAGAAAGAAAAAATAGAATATGAGTTAATTTCAGTTTTTGTTTCAAACATGACATTAAAATTCAAAATATTATAACTTATGGAAAATTTTCCGCTCCGGACTATAGCTCGTTCAGTCCATATGTAAATCCGCTCCTGACTATACTTGTCAAGTCTCGTCACGACGCAGTTAGTGTCTTCTATCCCTTCGGCCAGGGGCTCGACGCCGTTCGATCCCGGGGTTCCTAGCCGGTCCCCCAACCAGGTACCCGCGAGTCTCGAATTCGCTTAACCTCCGTGACTTCACGGAGGCGCCGCACAGTGGTTGATTTCCTTCATTTAGCAGTATTAAAATATTTTCAAGAGAACGGTAGAGCCGACGGCGTTGAAAATAGTCAGAATTATTCCTTGTGCTGTTTTCTATATTATATTTTAGTGAAATACTATAATAATAAATTCATTTTCCTAGAGGCTTGATATGGTTTACCAAGCCTCTTATCAATGTGGGAACTACTTAAAAGATTGTGTTGGCAATTGCCTACTAAAGGTTCATGAGACACTAAGAATGTAATATAGTGATTCGTACTCATACTTAATTGAGCAATTAAAATAATTATAAAAAATTAAGAACTTACAATATTTGGCATGAGTCACTCTCTGAATCTGCTATTCCGCCTTCAGGTGGAACAACAGCACCAGGAACATGTAACAACTCCAGAATTTTCGTCGGTAGCTCTTCAGTTTTCTTAGTTGGTAGTGGTCGGATACTTGTTGTAACTGGGTTGAAAGAAATCAATAGGAAATGAAGCAGATCTTCATTGCCACGTATCCTTGATGATTTTCGAGTACTTCTTTCTCGGCATGACTTGAACTCTTCCTGCGCGTCTTCAGACAGTTGTCCAATTGGGACAATCATTTCATTAATGAAATCAGCGCCATGAAATAGTATTTTGTGCACTGCTACAGGCATGAAATACCATCCGTATAAGCTGATGAACAGTTCTGCTGTTTCAATTGCGTATTTTCTGAAAGCTTCTGAATTCACATCATACCCGTTCCGCAATGCTTGTAAAGCAACGGAGAAGCGGCGAATGAGGGATTACTTTATGGGAAACTACCTTTATGGGAAACATACTTCATTAGCATTTCTCTATTCCGTAAATCTGTTGCATGAGGGAGTTCACCCTGACGCAAGAGCTCGAATAGCTCCCGTCGAGTTACTGTACAAGCATCTGAAAAAATTCGATTTTTTCGTTATGGAGCAAATTCGAGCAGAAATGTTTTTCACCATTTTGTTGCACAAAGTTTAGGAAATATATTCATGCAAAGAACATTCTTGGCAATTGCTGGCAACTCAAAATAACTCTGTTTAAATTTCTGATCGTTTAAGAAACCAGACTCAAAAACATGGTGATACTTTAGCATTAAAAATAGAACCAAATATGTAAAATTTTCTATTAAAAATTATTGCGTTTTAAAGAACATACCTTTAAGATTTTCGCTAATTTTCAATATTCAATATTTCCTTAAGAACGCGACGTCAGTAGGCAGTAACACCAAGCGCGTCAAAGCAGGACTGAGGCACGGCTGCGCTCGCGGCTCGGAAGCGCTCAACGATCAGACCCAACATTCTTCTTAGAAATTAATGTTGCACTTATGGCGATTATTACAGTTCAGGCAAGACTATTAGAAACCCGTTCACGTGGACTTTCATTAATTTTGAGTATATGGATTTCTGATTTAAGCACCACTAGATTCTGGAAATCAACCACTGTGCGCCGGCGCAGGCCATTAGAAAAAATAATGAAAATTAAGAATTATCCCATATAGGCGAAAAGTTCGGATGAAATTGCAATAATTAACTATATGAACTATTTTTAATGGTGGTGTTACATAGAATAAAAACTAGCAACCCTCTAAAATTTTGGGAAATAAACTATCTTGCAAGCATGTGTATTTCACATAAAAATCAGCAGCAGTTTATAAATTGCCAATAAATGAGTACTTCATTTTTACAAAAGAACACTGAATGTATATATGAAAACAAATTTAATATACACATGTTACATAAAACTCTCTTAACAGCACAAGTTCATAAGAATTGTTTTAAAAATATTTTATACAATTAAAATATACATGAACATACATATACACAATGTCTCAGTTTCATGTAAACTCGTGAATATGTCCAGAGTGGTAGGAGTGAGAAGAAACCAATGTTATCTTCCCAATCGAGTTTCTGTGTGGTCTGTTAATCTGCCGAAAAATATTCTATTCCAGTTGACAAAAATAAATTAAAAAGCTCATGTCCAAAAAACTGCATTCCTGCCACACACTTGTTAATTTATTGTACCGAACTGGCCCTCTTACAATTTCTGGATTGTTGAAAAGTTCTGGCTAGAACCATTCTGGAGATATTCATTTATTCACATTAAAATGGTCATCCTGTTCACAAGAGATGCATGAGCTACAAGGTGTAGCTTCAGGTGCTAGAAGTGGAATCTCTCGAAGATCTTTAATGAATTTCAAACACCAATGTACACATTTCAGGAATGATATTAAGACACATTTGTAAAATTAACAGGGAAATAAGACCTATATTCATCAGTCTGTTACAGCATACTCCTTAGGTAATAACAGAGACTTACAAAATTGAAAAATTACAAAAAAGATTATCCCCATATCTATAAAATACAAAATGTGTTAAATACAGTTTAAAAAAGTTATTGATATGGCTGCTCTTGTCAGGTGTATTTCAGGTTTGTACCAAACATATTCTTCTTTGCAATTTTCAATTATGAAAATCAGCTGGTTCTGCACAGCGTTCTGCCGTTTTGGTTTGAAACTCATTAAACCACTTCTGTGGGAACTGAACTCTCTATATCCTTAAGTGATAAATCCTTAAATCAATAAAACAATATCATTCTTTGGTATACGAATTTCAAAAGCTGTGATCTTAAATCCCCAGGCTAGCAAATTGGCTGTTCTAATCTCATAAAATTATGCAGAAAATCGCTTCCTAATTTTGGGGATTTCTGTCTCCCATCCGATATTGTGAGAGGATGAACAGAAAAAATAATAAGAAACAAAGATACTACTGTTATAAATCCAATGACAATAAAAAGGCATTCATTCATCTTTTTTGTGGCAGAAAAACAGCAATAGTATTTTCAATTTTTCCAAAACTATGTATATATGACTGGTTAGCAAAAAAACAAACAAAAACTTGTTGACTCAAAAATATTTACAATGGGAATTATCCATTTGCAATTATCCGAGAAGATGATTTTTGAGCTCTCTGACCTTAAACATGACATCCAATAATTTTGAGGATATTATATTTCATATTCAGCAACTTAAAATTTTGTATACAATCTATGAGATAAATTATACTTCTATTCATTTTTAAGTAAACTTGTTTTGAGGAATTTAACAAGTTTTGCATAATCACATCTCAATCCTATCCTCACATAGACTGTTTATTGTATTCTTTCCTTGTCTCTTTAATGTATCTAGATAAATGTTAATGTCTCAAAAATGGGAATGTGACTAATTACAACTGCTATTGCTCATTCCTTTTTTGTGGCTATTTCAATAACTCATTATGTGGCTATTTCAATAACTCATAAAGACAAACTGTCAATCAGCACAATTTTTTTTTTCTAAGGCACTTCCTGACATATTGAGTTCTTCTGCTTATGGAGTTTGGATTCTACAATATTCAAAGTAAACCAATTCAATTTTATTCCAGAGCCTATAATATAAATTTATGCTATTATATGAGTATTTCAGATGCTATTCAATGTAAATTGAAGAGGCTGGTTAACAAACTCTTTCATAAATAATAATAGTTTTAATTAACTATAAGTTTGTAAGCTACTCAAAGGAATTGAAACAAAAGGCTGTGAGAAAAGAAAAGCATTTGGAAAATTTCCGATCGCCATCAACTTTAATCTAAGATCCTGCCTCAAGCAACAGGCCTGGTTATCATGTAAATTTGTTTCATAATTATAAATTGTTCCAAACAAGCTGGAACAATTCATAATCAGTAATTCCAATTATATTTCCACTAAATCTTCCAACATTCATAACACTTATAGTAAAAGAGATTTCACTTGATAAAACCAGCATACTCATAATCTTTGTTATTCACAATGAAATTGTAATTAATAGTTATGGATGTTCAGACCAGTGAGGCCACTTCTTAAGTTCCTTAAACAGTTCATTACCTGGACTTTCAGTCGCAGACACTTGTCTGTGACCTAATAATGTGTAATTTTCAGATATTTTTCCTAATGTAACACCCAGTTCTATCAACTGTTTTGCTGCTGTTAACTGTCTTGCAGGGGGCAAAACGGTATTAAATGTTCCTATGAAGCTTATGCCTATGCTTTTGTTATTATAACCAAAAGCATGTGCTCCAATTGTATCCCAACCACGACCAGTATAAGCAAATCCATCACCTCCAACTAAGAAGTTGTATCCAATATCCCACCAACCTTTACTTTCTATGTGGAACGTTTGCACTGTTCGTACCTGTAAAACGCACTCAGCTATTTTTATACAGTGTTCAGTAGCTGTATGACTAATGATAACATATGGCACTGGTGTAGTAAGAATTGGCAAAGGAGCAGCAAGTGGTTGAGCAAGCCACTCCTTACGCTGCATTATACGAAGTTTTCCACTTAGTGTGAAATTAGTACCTGAAAAGAAAAAAAAAAAGTCTTTGAATACAGTCTCGAAAATTTCAGATGATCTTATTACACTAAAATATTAATAACTATTAAATAAATTAAAGGTGCAAAAACACAATACATTTTCTCATTGTACTTGATATTTGACAATAAGATAGTTTCTATTTTTCCCAGTTTCAATTTGTAGAATATAGTTTACATAACTTATAGTTCAAAACCTTTAAATAAATCAATTATAATTTCATATTTAATATTTTTGACAAAAAATTAATACAAAGAAGCAAACTAATGAAACTTTATAAAGGGACCAAAATAAATTTTTAATGGGACTGAAAACATCTTTTCATTCGTTTAGTATGTTTCAAACATTAAAGAGCTGTAGATGTAAATTTCATTTGTTACTTGATTCCTTGAAGTAGTTTTTACTTCTTAAGTTACATAATGCTGCAGGAAAGCTACGTCATGATTTTAATGGAAATACACGTTTCAGCAGTCTCCGATACCAAAAAAGGTATGTCTGGCTATTCTGTAGGTGTCAGACTGTCTTATTTATTTCAACTAATAAGCATATGGGTATAAACTGAAAATGACGAGATATGATTTTTTTATGATTTTCAGTATGTTTGCTTCAATAAGAATATCAATTTGATTCCAGATGGATGAATGAAATTGTTGGCTAGTATTCTTATGAAATATTTATTTATTTTATTTATTTATTAAGAGACTCTCATCACATGTACCTAAATTTAATAATTATTATTATAAAAAATATTACAATAATTAAATATATTGACAATACAAGGGTGTCATGTCTCCTCACACTGACTACAGCTTAGCCTAACAATTTAGCCTAAGGACAACATCCTTGGACAAATCATGAAGTTGGCAGGACATCTTGGTTGCACCACAGTTAATAACTTACGCAAATTTACCAACGCATACCTCCACTTTGGCCCATAACTGTTTCGGTCAGCACAGTAGGGCTGTTGTATATTCGGTTTTCATACTTCAGCACCAAAACAGTCAATGCAACAAGAAGAACAGTAGAAAGTAATACTGCAGCAGCCGTAACAATGTATCGAATAGGTGGCCCGCAGCAGCAAATGTATTTGAGCAGAAACCATTCACCAACTGAAACAAATAATGCAATATTTGCTAAAGTTTAAAACACTACTTCCTTTTTTCAAAACGCTGCACACACGTGTGCATGCACACATACACACATACATACATACATACATACATACATACATACATACATACATACATACATGCCCCCACACAAACTCTTACACACTACTGCTATGCAGTGCATAGTAAGGCTGCAGGAAAAACTAAAGGCGCTACAGAATGGCACAGAATTGCTCATAGAATTTTTTTCTAATTTCCTTGGTGTGGACTGGCTTTAAGGTCTTGCTCCATTATCTGTCCAGCTGCCATCTATCGTCGTCCAAAGTACTTTTTTGACATTTCCCCAACATTTGGTTTCCTAATAGTAGAACAGAAACATTACTTCAAGAATATTAAAGAGTAAAATCTCGTCCAAAATGGAATTTTTCATTCAAAATTTTGAAGCCCTTTTTTAGATAATGATGAGTAAGCATTTCTGTAAATGCGAAATTTGAAGTTCTTTTTCACAGGAATCTACTGAGTTTATGAAAAACTTAATTAGAAGTCATTTGAAGCACTTCCACTCACAAATGTAATAATGTATACAAATCAATGGCAATGTGCATATTAACTGCGTGAGAGATATTTTAAAAAAAATTACATTTGGGTGATTGTTTGTGTGATTGTCGAAAAAAACAAAAGAATAGAGCAATAAGACGTTTATGTCATTGGATTGGGTTGGTTGGGCACTAAACCTACCAAAAATTTGAAGAAAAGATTTGCAGCCGTTTTTGAGAAAATCATGTTTTTGTAATTTTTTAAAATTGCAAATATTGCACGCTCTATTGCACAAAAACTAATAATTTTTTAAAAAAAGTGTACATGACCTTAATGAAAGAACTATTCATGGGTAACAAATTTCATTTGAAGGAAAAATCTGTGTCTTCAATTTTATAGTTGTAGGAAGACCTCCCCAAAAATTCAAACTTTCGCAAGTTTATAAGAGTATTTTACTCTATTCTTACAAGATTTTTAAAGAAAATATTTGAAGCCGTTTTTGAGAAAATTTTGAAAACGTCCGAGTGACTTCATGTAAAGTACCCCACATTTTAAATAATGTTTTTCAAAATTTCAAAGCTTCAACTAGAGCCAGATGGACAAGGGTTTTTTCAATTTGCAAAAGATCGTACGTGTGGTTTAGGCACTAGTAGTGTTCACAGACGGACGTTTTGAAAAGAAAGAAAACAAAAAACAACACATTTTCGGTATCAGGGAACCCCTAAACGTGTATTTCCATTGAAATCTCGAAATCGATTTTCCGCAGCATTACATTACTTTCTCTGTACTTCGTATATTACTCCCATATATAGGTATGTATATGAGAAAGTAAAGATCACTAGTAAAGATCCAGAAAAACTTTTTGTGAGTCGCAGATAGTGAAAAGTGAAGAAATCTTGCTTCCATAAGTAGTTAACTACATTCTCGAATATGTTGTGTAGTAAGATTCCCCATTTTGAGGGTAGTTGATACCAAAAACTTGGTTTGTGGCAAAATGTTGATGGTATCCGAAGTGCTTTACTACGATCCGTGAAGTCAGGGAGTTTAAGCACTTCGAGGCAACGCGGGTACCTGGATGGGTGACAGTCCAGAAACCCTGAGGATCTAATGACGCCAAGCCTCTGGCCCAAGCGATAAAAGGTAGTGATTGACTAAGTCTAACTTAATGGACGATTACTTCACGTTCGACTCCAGTAAATGGTTAAGCGAACGTTGCTACGAAAAATCGTGACAGAATTTAAGAAATAGTCGGTCTGTAAAAAACACCAGCGTCTAAACTGTTCACAGGATTTCCACCAAATTTGTTTGTCTCAGATCGATTTGTCTGACATCGTGCTCCCTCGAATTTGAAAGGGTTATTTCAATTTCTGGGGGTATGTTAAATGAAGCCCCTTACGATATTTCCGATTTGTTTCCAAAATGGCTCCAATTTTATTACAGCTAGATAAGAGGCTTATAGAATAGGCTTATAGAATATGGCGCAGGGCTGATGTTCACTGAAACGTCTAAATTTTCGATGGCAAAGGTCAATTTTTTTAGACTTCTCCTCTAACTACATTATTAAAGCTAGAGATAATAAGCTATTTCATACTTTGTACAGACATCAATTAAACTAAAAAACTTCTCCCATTACAATTGTTGAACCAACATCATTCGTTGTCCTTCACATCTCACGACGGAGTCTCATGTGGAATAATTACAACTAAAATTGTGAGGCTACAACAACACATTTTTTCTCGCATTATTTCTAACTTTCGCAATTGGCGAAAATTCAGAACTTCAACGAAATTGCACCAAATAATTTTCTATAAATTATTTTTTTAATTTTATTTTTAAATAATGATGTGAATTTCAAAAATCGTTTTTGCGTAATTTTGAGTGAAATAAATTTTCTAAAAACTCTGCAAACAACGTGTTTTAAACAATGAGTCCAATTTTTAACTCCCGTTTACTCCTAGTAGGATAAAGTTTGCTTAATCATATGGCGTATGTTCTATTTTCAACTTAAGAAATTTCGAATTTTTTTTAGGTTTATTTCGTGTTCTAACCGGTTTTACACCGTCAATACTGAAGGCGCGAATTCTTTCTTAATGTAAAGTATTTCTCAATATTAGATCCTCAAATCATTTCCCGTGCACATCTTTGATATTAATAGTTTTTTCAAAATTGCATCTTAAAATGGTCTTACAGATCAACTGCGAAAATAATGCAATACATAAGTGCCTAACATGACTTTCATAGCTCAGTTAGCGGCGCAAGGCATTATCACCTGCAGCGCTGGGGTTTGATTCCTAAATAAATATTTTTTTAAAAATCGTTTTGTAAGAATAGAGCACAATACCACAGAAAGCAATTTTCATTTAAAAGTTTGAAATTGCTTTGTAAAACATCGGATTGTATGGTTTAAGAAGAAAAAAGTGAATTACGAGTTAAAATTTACATTTGAGGAATGTATTAGAATACTGCATTAATATTAATAAGTATATTTTCGATCATTTCACTTGTTAGAGCAGTACGAAGAGGGAGCGGTTTTGCGAAACGAATACCAAACATATCCTTCGAGCACTGTTAAGTGGAAACGGAGAGTAATAAGATTGTCGCTTCCGCCGCCTCTATTTTGCCTTATAAACATACGAATCATTTCATGTCAAATCGCGCGCGCGCGCTCACTTGCTCTCTCACTCCCTCTCGCACTCGCTCTCCCTCTCGCACTCGCTCTCCCTCTCGCACTCGCACTCCCTCTCGCACTCGCACTCCCTCTCGCACTCGCACTCGCTCTCGCACTCGCTCTCGCACTCGCTCTCGCACTCGCTCTCCCACTCGCTCTCGCACTCGCTCTCGCACTCGCTCTCGCTCTCGCACTCGCACTCACACTCGCTCTCGCACTCACACTCGCTCTCGCACTCACACTCGCTCTCGCACTCACACTCGCTCTCGCACTCACACTCGCCCTCGCACTCACACTCGCTCTCGCACTCACACTCGCTCTCGCACTCACACTCGCTCTCGCACTCACACTCGCTCTCGCACTCACACTCGCTCTCGCACTCACACTCGCTCTCGCACTCACACTCGCTCTCGCACTCACACTCGCTCTCGCACTCACACTCGCTCTCGCACTCACACTCGCTCTCGCACCCACACTCGCTCTCGCACTCACACTCGCTCTCGCACTCACACTCGCTCTCGCACTCACACTCGCTCTCGCACTCACACTCGCTCTCGCACTCACACTCGCTCTCGCACTCACACTCGCTCTCGCACTCACACTCGCTCTCGCACTCACACTCGCTCTCGCACTCACACTCACAAAGAAACTGACTGAGTAAGTTCGTCTTCTGTTTCTTCTACGTCTTCCACCATCGTTAGCCGCCTTCTTCTCTCTTCGGGAGACAAAAATAAAATTGGACTAAGAGTTTTCATTGTCCAGTGATTTTTTTAGAAAATTATTCTTTCGAACTTGATGCAATTCACAGACTACTGTGAATACTCTGCATCCTTGTGTGCTATACTTCAGAAAAAGCGAAGAATATAAAAACAAAAAATCTTTCTCTGGATGCCTCAAAAACGACACGAATTGAATTCACCCTTTTAGTGAACACTTCTCAAGTAAGATTATGACAGTGCTAACAGACATCTTTCGACTGGGGCCAGTGCCTTGTATTACAAAACAATGCGAATTTATGCTTCCACAAAGATGTCTTCACAGTGAGTGTTGAATGGCATTTCTTCGCTTCGCAACGTCTTATGGAATTACGATATACCTTACGATATAGTGAGGGAGGGGTGGCAACTATAATATTCTCAATAAAAGAAAGCCTTCAATCCTGATAAGGAACCTATTATTTTACCCAGGAAGCTATTTAAGTGAGCTGTTGATAATGTAAAGAACATTGCCTTTATCTTTTTAGCAATGCTGAACAATACTTGGAAAGAGGACTATTGTAACAATGGTATAATAAAAAAACCCGTAGAAGACAAAGAAAATACATAGTTCCATTTCTTTATGAAAGGTCAATTAATGATATTCTGAGCAAAGTGAAGTAAAGGAAATATCAATTTAATTAAGTGTATCACATACTCATAAACGCATAAATATTCCGTCCGTTTAATAATAAATTGAATCCGTTTGACACTTTTTAATTTGAATTTAATCGGCTATGAAGGTCATACGTATATATCTGGCACACAGTAAGATGTGAAGGAATTCTTCTCTTTATTGCGCTGTGAAAGTATATTGATGGTAATCGTCTACTGCTGATAGGCAGCAGGTGCTTGGGGGGAGGGACGCTCTACCAGATGCTGTCGCAAAACAGCAAATAGACATTTATGTTGTATTTAATTTCTTAGAATCATTTTAAGTGTCACACTTCGTAACTAACCAGACTTACACAGAACGTTTCAGAGATTACAATGGTATTTTTTTCTTCAAATTTTTAAACTGTCGAGTTTGGAGAGAAATTAAAAAATAGGTCAAAAATGATTATTTTAAATTTAATTCAATACATACATCAAATAAAAAAGCATATTTTATTCCTTAATGTAAAATATTAAATTTATATCAGTTAAAAATGATTACCTTAGCGATGCGAGCATTTTTTCGAAAATTGTGAAAATTAGTATTATTTCGAAAAATTATAATTGAGAAAAATGAAATATTACATATTTTTGCTTATACTTATCACAGAAAAAAGTTTAAAAATCTGGGACATCAACGTCAAATTTTCCTTAAAATTGTGCGATTTGGCGTGGAATGACCTATATCCTGATTTAGAAAATTAATATTTTGCCATATTTTCCATTATATCGTTTTTCGATTGATGGCTGAAGTGTATGTAGGATAGGTGTAATAAAATGACTAGGGGGCGGATTTTGATGACCTGAAACATCGCCAAAAATGATCAATAAAATGCTCTAAAAATAAAGAAAAAAATTGTACAAAATGTGATCAAAACCAATTCGGATGGATATTTCAAGCTGTTGGATTTGATACTGATGTAATTGAGGCTGCTTCCATTCGTTCAACTGAAGTCAGCTCGCAAACGTTGGTGGGGACTGTTCTTTACCAGGAAATCTCTGTTTCTAGTTATCCCGAATCGCCCGAAGAATTGCGGTAATTGATAGGTGTCACAGGCACCTTAGATTACATAACGGCATCACAACGGCTGACATTGCACTTCATGAGCGACGAAATCGAAAAGACTATCAGGAATTCTGTGGAGAACATTTTTTGCTTCTCGTAAATATTAGTTCAAGGAAGTACCATTAAAATGGTATTAAAATCCATGAAATCAGCGAAAAATGCATTAAAAAGTACGGAAAAAGAGAAAAAACTTATTAGTCGAAATTGACGAAAAAGGACCTATAAAAATGCGTCATTTCCTTATGTCATAACATACAATTAATTTCTACACAAAACAGCATTGTTCTAAAGTGAAAAAAAAAGACATTTCATTAAAATCCACGCCCTAATAATTATATAACCGTTACCACTAATACGTGAAAGTATGTGCTGTTGTTTCACCATTAATACTGTATTTTCTCGAATATAAGCATCTTTTTTTAATAACAGCCCTTTTTGTAATAATAAATAATTTCGAAAATCTGGTGGGGCTAGCTTATATGCTGTATCAGCTAGCCGCATTAGTATCTCGAAATTACGCAAAATAAACGTTCAAAAATTGATTTATTTTCCAAACAATGTTGCAAATGGATAGATTTATTATTTTCGACATCCCCCTAGCAATTTTCTTATGACGTGCTGACAAAAATTGCAGAAAATTAACATTTTTTAAACATTATTGCAACGATTAACTTACGGACGTTTTTCGAAATGTTCATCCAAAACCTGAGGGGGAAGCTACATTAGTGAAAATATAGAATACATTTTCATTATTCATTTGTAGAGCCCGGAAGTCTGGCAAAATGCGTTTTTGTATTTTTACTTGTAACCGTACCATCGTGCCTCACCGATTACTAAAGTAGATCTGTCATTTGCCTACTTCGCGACGTGTGATTACACCGTCACGCATCCCTGGGAATATTTCAATTTACGGATAAACTTCCCTATTGGTAGTGGGTTCGTCTTTGTTAAACTACTGATCAATTAACAAGCCAACACAATTTTTCAGTTTTAAATGACAAATAACATATATTCTATTGAATGAAAATCACTGTACAAATGAAATTCACAGATCCTCCTATGTTCTCATTTTTCGTAAAATCATGGTAGCTAATTCCCTACCTAAACTGCAGTTTTTCACTAAAGTAATAATAACTCAGATCCCTGTTTACAAGAAAACAAGCAATGGATACATATTTACACTTCACAAAGAATATCACACATGAGACACACAAATCATAGTACAAATATTCATCCTGTAAAAGAAAAATACATACACACAATACTCGAAATTCACTACTACCTTTTAAATCACTAATTACGTTACACTCAATAGTCACATTTGACCTTCGGCTTCTACATAGCCTTTCAACACAAAATTTTGTTTCATAACGTCTCTTAAATGATTTGAATCATTAAAATATGACTCTAAATAAATAATTCTGTACAAAACAACTTTCTATCATAAACATAAAGAATTACTTTAATCTGATTCTTGTTACGACTGTCGAAAAGAAATAAAACCACTGGCTAGCAAGACCAATGTTCTAAGAAACTTGCCCGATCAACGTCTGTTTTTGAGGGAAGCTCACATTACAACGTTTTGGCTAGTATAATGATAATCCTATCTCACAAGTTTTTTCCAGACTGAAATCTAATGAGTGTTCTTTCTGTGACTCACAACCGGCGAATTCCTCAAGTTGGTCCCGCGCTGTGTAGCTGGCCCGTCGCGCGACCCTCGCGCCTCAAGGTCGTCGTTCTTCTGCAAGGTCCCTGCGTTGCCTGTCGCACCGAAACTGAAGTATTCCGAACACCGTCTCCCCGTCGTTCGGCGAAAATTCACCACAGCTTTCGCAGAGGCGATGGTCGCATCAGAATGCGAGTCCGAAACTCCAAGTTGACTTCGTAATGGCAAAACTCAAACTAGTTGTTGGATAATCCGTCTTTCTCATAACTCTCAAAATTCCATCATAGGATTTCCAAAGTGAAATTCCCAAAAATAAGAATAAAGAATATATATAAAGTATGAAAGATATGAAAAATATGAAAGCTGTAACAAAGAAGAAATATGTCCTATGTTACAATAGTCCTCTTTCCTAGCAACAAGAATGCAGCAACGTGGTTTTACAGATTCATTTCGATCTATTACCGCCGTCGTTCTTTCCTTCATTGCATTCTTGTTTAATATTCATTTACTAATTCCATGTAATCTCACGATATTCACAGTACGTAAATCCATGAAAAGTGCTCAGTCAATTACCTTTTATTAAAGCTTTTGTGTTCCGCAATCTTCGCGTGTCCCTCGTCGACTATGTGGCGTACTCGTAGGCAACCGTTCTCCTCGATGTCTCGAACCAGAAAGAGAGCGAGCTCTTTTGACGCAAGTTCACGCCACGTCCGTATTTCCACGAAAATTTCCTGATTGGCTACGGTCTGAGTGCGTTCAGAAATCCTTCTCTGACTTACGCCATCTCTTCGCCACTGTAGAAACTACGTGTAGGGCCTAATGTCGGGTAGTATTGCTTCCATTTTCCGTTGGTTATAAATGTGACCGGCGACAAGCGGTTACATACTATTTTATGACTTTTAACAATAGGAATCACTAATTGTACTTCTGGAGTTGTTTTAGAACATTTTCAATTCGCCCTTTTGCCTATTTTAGCGAATTTGTCTTATTTTTGCATTTTCCTGCCTTTCACACCATTATTTTGCTTTTTTCTTCTCCTGGCACCGATCTCGATCAAGTTGGATATATACCTACAAACCTCGACAACACGAAGGGCGGTCTTGTTTTGTGTTTCTGTGGAAGTAGGGGCTGTGTAAAAATCTAAATGAGAAAGGAAGATGATACCAGTCAAGATTTTTTCCTTATTGATGCCTACAGGCTTTGTTCGCTCACGAGGAATCCCATTCTACTTTTCAGTATGGCATCCGATCCTTTTTTATGACAACTCTCTGCATATGATATACTCTTTTCAGAACGAAAAAATATAATTCCGTTTTCACTGATGCCATTTCAAGATACAAAAGGGAGCTCACAATAGCATTTCGAAGAGAGAACGTTGCGAGTACAAGTTCGTAGCCATCTTAGCGGATGACAACGTGGAATCACGATTATAAAGAAAATATAATTTCCTTATACATTAAGTGCTAATGTAAATTTGAAAGTTGGAATAAAAATGTGAATCATTTTAATAACAAATCTTTTACAATATTATCTTTTACATGTGATTTTTCGTTGTTTACATGTCTATTTTCACCACTACTTCACCTAGAATAAATGCCTTTTTGAATGCCTCATTGATAAAAGAAAACGCCTTTTTGCCTGCCTATATTAAGTAAAATAAATACTTAAATTTCCGGGCTCTAGTCATTAGTAACTTAAGTTTACCTTGTTAACGTTGAAACGGAAATAAATTTCCGGATTACTCTGTCATTAGCAATCATACAGATCCCTCAGAATAAGTGTTACAAACTTCTAAGGGATGTAGAAGGATCGATGATTAACTTTAACGGCACTTCAACAGCAAGGTCATTGGCGCCCGTGTCAAATTATTTTAAGACCAATACGCACTGTGGCAGTATCAAGCTACAACATTTTTTTCTAAAATGCAAAGTAAAACGTAAGTAAAAGCTGAGAAAGAAAGCGCTAGCTAGGTCAGAAGGATCGAATTTTGCTAATGAACATGTAGTGGGAAATTTCGTGTAACGGAGACACATATGCGACATTTGCCCCATGATCGATAAGCAACCTCTTATGTACGAGTGTTCAGCAGGACCTTGAAATCTCCTCGAAAGGGACAGAACGTGATCTGCCTAACGTGTGCATAAGGAGTTGCCAGAACATCAAGGGCAAATGGCACATGTAACCCTCTGTTATATGAAATTTCTCGGCACATTTTCATAGGCAAAAAGTTCCAGATTTTTGATCCCTCTCCATGGCCTAGAAGTTTATGACATTCATACATACTGAGTCTTGCTGTACTGTAAAGCGCACCAAGAACGATTTCACAATCCTTGATCAGTAGCTTTGAAGGACATCGATCGTTAAACGCCATATTTACGAAGTCATGGTTGCTTCATCTGACGAGCGTCAAAACATTTGTTAACCGGTATCCTGCCATTAATGCCTTTCACTACTCCAACTTCTGTTCTGAGGTTAAGATGTATCAAATGTCTGCATTGTAATACATTTACTTCTCACTTTAACTCCTAGCTATTCAAGTTGTTTGTATAACACGGAAATGATGTTCATGCTGAAATTTTGTTTATTAAGAATTTAGAAACACTATAGGTTTCAAATGAGCAATTACACAAAAAATATGAATATTAAATATTAATTGTCTTGCTTATTTATCTGCATCGTAAAATAGCAAAACCGTGACTTATAGGGGGAAATGCAATCTACGCATGTTTTTTGAGCTCCGGAAATCTCATACACTCTCCTTTACTACACGTAATAAAGCAATAATAGTAGAAACGAGATTGGCTTCTAGGAGCGTCAACAGCTAAGGTCATTAGTCCTGAAAGTGTTATCACGGGAAGTGGCGGTTATCTTCCCCCACTGGTTAGCAAGATCTGGCGTCGACCTATACGTCGGCTTGATGGCGTTTCCCAAACCAAGAAACTCCCACCAGAGGGGTACCCCCCAGCCGGGAAGCTCTAACCTCCCGACATGTGAGGTAGTGTAGTGCGCGCATACATGCGCGCGCGCGTGTGTGTGTAAGTTGTGAGGATAGGACAAGGAAGAGGACGGAAAGATCGCGCGCGATCCTTGGCCTGTTTGTTAAGGTCTACGGCATTCGCCTGGTGTTGATCGGAGAAACCACGGAAAACTACCGATCAGAGAAGCCGGCCGCTAGCATTCTCCAGGCAGCGGCTGAATTCGACCTAGTTATGTAGCTAGTGTAATCCTACCACCGTCGGGACTCGAACCCTATGACCTCTCAGTCAGAGGCACTGCAGTGGCATAAATTGATGTTATGAGTCACCTAAGCGGATTAGAAACGAAAGCTTCATTTAGACAGCGTTTTAAAAATAATGGTCTTCTTAATCTCGCTAACCTGAACCTCTGCTGGGATGCCAGGCTCTGCCTATCACACGCCAGGAGAAAGAGGGAAGTGATGGAGTAACATCTCTTTCAAAAACCTAGGCCCAGCTGGTAGCACTTTGTGAGGGCCACTTGCCAAGGTTACGGCAAAGACTTCAACGGCAGCGAAGGCGGAAGAGGATACCTCGTCACTGACGGAACTTATCAGAAGAAGCAGATCAACATCAAAATAATTATGACATTTACGAAGTAGATGAAATATCCAAACACGATCTAAATAATGCATACAAAAAAATTAAAAAACAGAAAAGCCGCAGGACCTGACAACATTAGCACAGAACTTTTCAATCAGGGAGGAAGTTACCTCTTGCTGATATTTGTTAATAAATGTTGGAGAAAAAAGAAAATCCCCGAAGAAATTAGCCAAAGTTATACTATTGTTTAAAAAGGATCAAGATGCTCTTGTGAGAACTACAGAGGAATTAGAATTTTAAATACAGGTTATAAAATATATAGTAAAATTCTAAATGGCAGATTAAAAAATATCTCAGAAGCTCTATTATTAGAACAAAGTGGTTTCAGAAAAGGACGCTCTTGCACTGACGATGTTTTCTATTAAACAAATTATCGAAAAAAGAAGGGAATTTAATTTAGAGACGCACTTAGCCTTCATAGACTACGTCAAACCTTTCGATAGAGTCCTAGAAACAAATTATGGAACATCATGTATAAAAAAGATTATCTCATACATTTGATACAGACAATCCGACAAGTATATGAAAGCAATAAAGCAATAATTGACATTGGAGGAAAATGTTCGATGGAAATTTTCATAAATCAAGGCGTAAAACAAGGTTTCAGCGTATCACCGACGTTATTTAATATTTATCTCGATATGACACACTAATGGCAAGCTAATGTTCTACAAGGCATCATACTTTCAAATAATATCTCGATTAACACCTTGCTGTTCGCAGATGACCAGATAATTCTACAAGAGACTGAAGATAATTTTCAGAAATCAGTACGCTCCCTCCAAAGAATCGGATATGAATATAACATGAAAATATCCGTTCCAAAAACTACAACTATGACATTCCAAGGGAAATATTTTGGCTTAACTAAGATTGTCGTGGATGGACACGTTCTGGAACAAGTTAAAATATTTAATTACTTAGGTTGCAATATTTCTTATGAGTGGGATGAAGATATATAAAATAACATAAATTTTAAAGGATTTGTGGATGTATTAAAAATATCTAAAAAATAATAGAAGAAAAGAAACTCAAATAAACTTTTACAAGGTAAAGGCAGTACCAACACTTTATGTCTCAGAGTCATGGGTTACTCGTAAGAAAGTTACGTCAACAGTACAAGCAGCTGAGATGAGTTTCCTGATATCTGTTAAAGGCTGCACTAGACTCGATAGAATAAGAAACACTGTCATACGAAGTGACCACATGATCTTCCACTCGTATAGAAGAAAATAAAACGAAATGGACAGAACATATCGAAAGAATGACCGATGGAACATTCCCAAGAGAAGTATAATGAAGTATAGGCCCCGAGGAAGAAGAGATCCAGGTCGCCCAAAAACATTGACGGAGAGGTCGGAACAGGCATCGCACTAATCTCTTAAGGCAGAAGAAGAAGAATATGGTTTTCTTACTAGAATAATTAATTAAGGATGAACAATGTATACAATGCTTTACGTTTAATTCAAATATATTAGAGATAATGCAAAGAAAGATATTGATGGCGTAGGATTTTGAATCATCGAGAATACAGGTAATTCTGCCCCCTTTTTTTTCACTGTTCATTTTAACCCTTCAAAATTTTTCAACACATTGGTCTTCAATTATTTTTTTCTTTATCATAATTCCCTCTCCCCTCTGACAATTATTTTCACATACTGAGTTAACTCTTTTTTTGGGGGTTTCTACTCACTTCATATTTTCAATTTTATTATCGCTTATATTAGAGAACCCCCTCCACTTTATTTTCTGGTGCATTAGAGCCTTTAGCGGTTCACTTTACCGAAGTTGGCACCATCTACATACACATTGGCTTGACTAGTCCGCAATGATTAACATGTTCCGAAACCTAATGCTATTAGAAGTTATTACAAGAGTGCTTTCCACGATGAATCAATGCAAGTTCTCAACGCCCTTTAACATGGAGCTTTAGACCACAATGTTAACGATTATAAGTTCCTAGACTTTTATTATTTTTATATCATGATGCAAACATAATCTAGCAATTTTACAGGTAACACGTCCATGTCTCACTGTTTATATTTTATAACTATTAATATTCATGTAATATATTATTGTAACTGATTGGCTGATAATTGACCTTTCAGACACTGAAGAGGACCTCACAATGTAGGTCCAAACGTCAGCAAATATATATTTTAATTTGACTGGAATCATCGCTTCATTGTAAAATAATTTCAATTGTTTGCTTCGTACTTTTTCATAAGTAATTTCTCTAAATCCTTCTCCAGAGTTCGTGCTCTCTCCATACTTGATTAGGCATTATCCTCTGGGTCTAAGTTTCGTAATGAAGTCTTGACTCCTTTCAATGCTTCTTGCACTGTTGGAACTCTGTCCCACTCTCCGAAGACCCTTTTACTCGCCTAATAACTTAAAGAGATGCTTTCGGTAGCGGCATGGCGCAAGCTAATCGCTTTACCACGCGCTATGGCGGATATCGCCAGGCTGTGGCAGTCGCGTGCTGCCTGTCGCCTTCGTACAACTCAACGCGCTTTATCCCGCGGAATATCTAGTAACACCAAGATTGAAACGATCGGGGGTCGCCGCCACCAGTTGTAGCCCACACAGGACACGGGCTTTGTTTCCGCAGTGAAACTGAGTGGCATAAGGTCATCAGTGTGGTGTCCATTCCGGGTCCGCTACCTTTGCCTCAGGAGAGACTCCTTCGATTATGATTTTTGGCAACGATATTTTCTTCAAAATACCTAGTGTTGGAATTTTGGACTATTACCTAAACTTTTTATGCTTATTTGTAACATAAGTGAAACGGGTCCAGTGACTTAAGTTCACTATAACCGAGGGTTCACTATATCCGAGTTCACTATAACTGTGTGCATCCATTTAAACCTATTTAATTGCTAATTAAGCAAAATTAACTTAATTGCTCTTGAAACTTCCGAGTAATTAATGGTGAGCTAGCTTAAGATTAAGCCGGTACTACCACAATCGGTAATCACAAAATCAAATATGTCACAATTTAGAACTACTTAATTGCTACTTATTACGCAATATATATATATATATATATATATATATATATATATATATATATATATATTGCTCTTCAAATACTTGTGTTATTAATGGTGAGCTACCTTAAGATTAAGTTGGCACACCCTTTCAGTTACCCCGAAAATAAATTAATTGTGAGCAGTCGGGCGCGCCCGCCGGCCAGCCAGCTAACGTCACCCGTGGGCCGCCGGGCTGCCAACGCGCCGGACCGCCGCCCGTGGTATGGTAATTCAGCGATTATTAAAGTTCATGGAGGACCTTAATGAACATAACAACATATTGGCATAATTTCCATTTGGTTTGTTTATCGAAGAAAATACAATATCGAAGTAATGTCTCGGCCAGTCCCTGTATTTCATTTGAAACTGCCGCAATCAGCCGAGTGGGTGGCGGAGACGGTCTGGCGTGCTATAGCAGCCGCCGCGGCGGCCCACCTGATGACGTCAGCCAACCGGCCGCCCGGAGGGCGCGCCAAGTAGCTCACAATTAATCACTACGAAGTTTGATGAGCAATTCAATTATTTTTTGCGTAAATAAATAGCAATTAAATGGTTCTACAAGATAGCATATTTTTGTGGTAAACAAAAGTGGTGTGCCTTAATCAAGCTCACCATTAATCACGCAAATATTTGAAGAGCAAAACTATTTTTGTGAAATTAATTAGCAATTAAAGTTCTAAATGGTGGCATATTTGGCTTTATAGTAACCGACTGTTGTAGTGCCAGGTTAAGAAAGGTGCTCTGTGGGTTCTATGATATCGAAAAGCGGATTGTCGAGAGAGAGAAGGGAGAGTTCAAGAGGGAGGGAGGGAGAGAGAGATAGGAAGAGATAGATAGATAGATAGATAGATAGATAGATAGAGAGAGAGAGAGAGAGAGAGAGAGAGAGAGAAGGTGCGTCCGTCTGTGTTTAATGCTAGTGCCTAATCCGTTCCCAACTATTTTCTTCAAAATTGATCTAGACGAAAGCGAGACTCTGCAAGGTCGAAACGGATATTTGGATTTCTTCCACCGGGGGAGGGGGGCGTACTTCATATGAAGCCACATTTTCTCAAAAATTGCTTCAATTTTTTTTATTGAACTTTTTCTTCAGATAGCGTCTGAGAAGCTTAAAAATACTGCAAGTCTCATTTTCCTTGTAATCTCTGAATGTTCGAAAAATTCAAAACTTCAAACTTTTTGCGTTGTCTTCTTAAAACTGCATTATTGAAGACAAGATATTATTTCCTTAATGAAATCTTGTTTTGAAAGACAGATCTTTAACTAAGTTCATATTTTCGAAGATGTGAATAGTTTTCGCGTAATTTTGGGTGAAATATAAGCAATTTTTAATCAGTTATTTTCTGAAAAACAGCTCCAATTTTTCTTTATTTTCCCCCTTCGGATACAGCAATGGCCGGTGAAACTATTGGGCTACATCAGGACAAACTTTCTCGCATTATTTGTAACGGCTAAAAAACTAGAATCAGCAAAAAGGTTTGCAACCAGAAGAAACTGTTTTCTCCGCGCCGACATTGGAACTCTGGTCTTTAGAGCCAATAGACACGTTACCGCTATACTAGGAGTCGCGAGCTGAACTCTATACTCCCGTCGCTTAAAAAATTAGTGGTTTCTCACATTATTTCCAACGTAAGCAATTTTCCAAAATTCAGTGTTCAACGAAAACTGTGCCATTTTTTAGTTCTTTGCTCCATCCGTGGAAAAAATGTAAAGAAAAAATTTGGAACCGCTTTTGAAATTTTTTTTTAATTGCATCAACTTCAAGCAGAATATAAGCGGAAACAACTAGTTTTCTAAAAAAATTGTACATGACTTAATTTAAAGATCTATTGTTTCAGAACAGATTTTATTTAAGAAAAAATGTCCATCAATATGAACTTTCGCGATGTTAATATTTTGCAATTTTCGAAAATACTGAGTTCGCCAATATTGGAATCAGAATCACATTTTTACTGACTCTTGAGACATATGAGAGGGAAAGAATTGAAGTCGTTTTTGAGAATTTTTTTTGAGACAGGCCAGATCGATTCGGAAATACTCATCTTAGCAAAAATCTTACGAAAAGTTTTGGCGCTTGTTGTTCACAACCGGACGGGCAGGCGAACGTAAAAAAAAACAACACATTTTTCGTTGCCAGGAAACTCCAAAACGTGCATTTCCGTTGAAATCTCCAAATCAATTTTCCGCAGCATTAGATAACTGTCTATAATATATATTACTCCGTATATACCTATGTATACGGGAAAGTAAAAAATTGTTTATTTCCATTACGTTTCCATGAAAAATAGTGAAAAAACTTTGATTTTTTACAACTTTACCTTCTCTTTATGACTATCGTTGCCAACTCCAACTTTTATGAATTGAATCCATAAAAAGAAAAAGAAAGCTTGTCTGAAATTTAAAAGAGAACTGATTTTAAGAATTATATTTTTAGCATTAACAGTTGTTTTAAAGCAACGAAATAATTTCTATCTATATCTATATATTTAAAAAAATAAGGTATTTTGCCATGGCTTCGTTTAGAGCTTCTACTGAACCGATTGTAGTATTTTTTCCTTTAAATGAAAGAATGTGATCCCTAGATGTGTTATCAGGTATTGTTTGTGTTGATTCACCAACATTTAGTGTGTAAATTAATTAATTAAATATTTCTTTAATAGTACGCTTATCAATAGTCAATTGTTTTCTTCCAAAGGGTGGCTGTTTCAAAATCGATATATATGAGTCGATAGATAATTCATGGTGGCGCTGTTTGATGTTTTGTTTTGATTGTTGAGATTTGTTTACAATTCATCAAGGTTTTGTTTCAGTGTAATTATTGCATTGTGGCGTTGACAGTTTGCATGTATTTGCTTTTGCGGTGTATTTTGTAGAGAACATTCGGACAGTGTGTTTTGCTCGGTTGTACTGAAGTTGTTCACAGGTTATGTCGAATTCCGAATCGTTGCCCACGCGTCCCAAAAGATGCAAACGTACATTAACTGGACGCAGGGAAAGAGAAAGTCAGCATAAGTGTCGTGATAGTGAGGTCATTTCGTTTTCTGCTGGGTCGTTGTCTATGAAATGTCAGTTTTGTTCTGCTTTGCACTTCGCATGTGAGAGAAATTCTGCAAACGATTTACTCTGTGTTGCTTAAATGGGAAAATAAGTTTACCTTCAAGCGATATGCCAGAAGAAATAAAAATTGTTTATAGGACATGATGACATCAAAAAACTTTAGAAATAATATCCGTCAGTATAATAGTGCTCTTTCTTTTGTGCAATTTGGCGCCGATATTGCATTGCCACCTGCCCATGGGCCATACGTTTTCAAAATTTTGGGAACTCACATCACAGAATATCTTCGTTATACCCTGAAGATCCAAACAATGCAACGTATTGTGAACATTAGTCTGGGCACAGTATTTTACATTTATCTCAGATCTCCCCGTCAAATTTTGACGGGTTTTCACTAGTTTTTGTAATAATGAGTACGATGAATGTTGCATTTTCTGACATGCAATACCTAATCTTTTATAATCATACAAATTAATCGAAATATTTGTTTTCAAAAAACGAGTTTGGATCATTTCAAAAGGTAGATTCTAGTATGAAATCTGTTCCTTTAATAGTAAAGGAATAGACTTCCTACCTAATGTTTTTATTTTTAGTTATGTTTACATTATGGTTAACATTACTTGACATAAATTCAATATCAATAGCTCTTTTTAAGGCATTTTGCTCATTTTTGTCACACGTGTCTCTATAAAACTATAATACTTAATGTAGTAATTATATTCATCAGGTGTCAATATCAACAGCTCACAATAAATAATTCACATACAACACATCCACGTGATTTTATAACACATCACCGCTGACATAAAACGATACACACGCATAAGTACTAAGTAAAACCTTGTCTGTTACACAACTTTTTCTATACAATTAGAGACTATACTGAGCATTAAAAAGCAGCTTACCATTTGGACTGTATAAGACTAAACAACCGGTAACAAGTATTGTACCTCAGTTTCTGGGTCGAGGTCCCCATCTCGATTACGTTTTTCGTCCAATTCCACTGATCCTTTGGGCGGATACTGAGATGGCCCCTTGTTTTGCTTCTGGACATAAATGTACCTTCATTATCTCAGCACATCCCCTAGACGCCAGTGGAAAATATAGTTATTCATATTATTATTCTCCATGTTGTCGCAGCAAGGAAGTCAATTCCTTCAAAGGGCACGATGGATAAGAGCCCAAAACTTGAGCTGATAGGCACTGATTGCAAATAATTTTTATTACACCGTAACACACATTTTCTTATCAATTCTCGCCCAAAACGCTTATGTCCGTCTGAATTCAGCATTCAACTTGTATATGGCGCAGGGTAAGGATCCCAGAATTAAGAGAATGTGCACAGAATACACTTCTCTCCGAAGCACGTCACTCACAGATTTTAACTGTTTTCGACGTAAAATAAATAAATATCTTAATAAATGTTTTTATTAAGCTAAGCTTGTTCTATTTACGTTACACTGGATAGATTCCTAAACAAAATGTGATTTTTACTTCCATTACAGACTTTAATTTTTATTGTGCATGTGCACTGGTATCGGATAATTTTTTTCTAAGCAGAATTTCATCAGAAAATTTGTCCTTCATTAACCCGGGAGTGCTCGCAATCAATCTGAGAGATCCAAGCCACGGCAATTTTATGTGCCTGAAGTATTACGATGCATTAGTCTGATATTTCATGTATTCCTTCATTGTACTTTTCTGAGAAAGCTTGGCCTATTTGTATACTTTCGTTGAATCATTTTCCGTGATCATGTTGAAACTTGATCGCTGCGTTGCGCGATATGTCACATACGTTGCGAGAACTGGCGCCAGGGCATTTGAGCTCCTGGCCAAAGCGGTACACATCATGGCATTATTTTCAGCCGTGACTATGACAAATGCCTATTCAGAAAATGTAATCATGTATCTTATCTAGGATTGACTGTCACAAATTCTTCTTAAAGAGAAAGATGTGCAGAAGACGTCTGTAGGGAAATGAAAAAATGCGAACCGTGCAAAATGGAAAAAACACGAATGGAAAAGACTTCTAAAATATATTTGTGAAAAATGTAAAATACGTTTGTTCAGAACATGCCAAAATCATTTGTGGAAATTGTATTTAATATTATTGAATAAGATAAGGTGTTTAATGATTTGTTGCGTGTACTTGTCAATTTTTACTTTCTCGTATACATACGTATACACGGGGTAATATACGAAGTATAGAGAAAGTTATGTAATGCTGCGGAAAATCGATTTCGAGATTTCAAGGGAAATACACGTTTTGGGGTCCCCTGATACCGAAAAAGTAGTTTGTTACAAACGTCCGTCCGTCTATCGTATGTGAACAAATCTAGCGCCTAAACCACACGTACAATCTTTTCCAAATTGAAGAAATCCCTGTCCATCTGGCTCTAGTTGAAGCTTTGAAAGTTTGAAAAACGTTCTTTAAAATTTGGGGGTACTTTACATGAAGCCCCCCAGACATTTTCAAAATTTTCTCAAAAACGGCTCCAAATATTTTCTTTAAATTTCTTGTAAGAATAGAGTAAAATACACTTATAAAGGTGGTATAGGTCCCATTATCACGGTTAACTCTGAATTTTCCAAAATTGAAAATGTTTGAATTTTTGGGGAGGTCTTTCTACAACTATAAAATTGAAGACAGATTTTTCCTTCAAAGGAAATTTGTTACCCATACTACATTCTTTCACTCAGGTTATGAAAAATTTTTTGAAAATTTTAGTAGTGTTTGTGCAATATTTGCAATTTAAAAAAATTACAAAAACACGATTTTCTCAAAAATGGCTCGAAATTTTCTTTAAATTTTTGGTAGGGTTAGTGCCCAACCAATCCTATCCGATGGCATAAACGTCTTATTGCTCTATTCTTTTGTTGTTGTTTTTTCAAAAATTACAAAAATTTTTTTGACTTGCCTCTCACGTCGGTAATATTTACCTTACAGGCGATTTCTTCACACTATTAGATTTATGAGTACATGTGCTTTAAATAATATCAAATAAAGTTACTCTAAAACTAAAAAAAAAAAAATTGTAAAAATGTAAAAATGTAATGTTTTGTAAATGTAATAATTTGTAAAAATGAGCTCAAAATTCCGAATTTTCAGAAACGCTCAAACTCCATTGTCTCAAAAATGAATCAATTGCACTGTTTGACGTAAAGTTAATTTTCGTGTATTCTTTTGTTTTTTCAAATATTACACAAATTTAATTTTTTTTTAAGTATAACTCACACTGTTCCGCACATTTCCATCAATTTGTATACATTATTACATTTGTGAGTGGAACTGCTTGAAAGGACTTCAAATGAAGTTTTTCGAATACTTAATAGATTCCCGTGAAAAAGAGCTTCAAAATTCGCATTCACAGTAATGCTTCATTGCCATTTTCTTAAAAACGGCTTCAAAATTTCCGATGAAAATTTTTATATTGGATGATATTTTACTCTTCTTTAATATTCTTGAAGTCAGATTTCGGTTCTACAATTAAATTACTGAAAAGTTAAGAAAACGTCAAGAAAATGTACTTTCAGTGATGATAGATAGCAGCTGGCCAGAGAATGGAGGAAGACCTTAAAGCCAGTCCATGCCAAGGAAACTAGAAAAAATTGCTATGAGAAAGTCTGTGCCATTCTGTAGCACCTCTAGTTACCTTTCTCTCCATAAGTATTCAGCCAAGGTTTCTGAAGTGTAAGATTTATTAACAAATGCATTGGGAGCCTTGTACAAAATAAATAAAATACGAATTTCAGTAAATAGACCTTCAGGTCATTCGTATTCACAGAAAGTTGCAGCTATATCTGAGAGAGACATTGCAGGCACTGTCATGAGTCTACCTATTGCAGGCACTCCCAGGTTAAGTGCTCATTATTATGAAACCAATTTGGAATATTCATAAGGCACTACTGACGATTTCTTTTTTGCACAAACGTTAATTCATCTGCGAAAAGTAGTCATTTAGTTCCTCACTCAAGGATATATCATTCACGTAAAGGAAAATAATAAGAAAATAGTACCTTGCAGAACTGCGTAATCAATTTGCATGAATTTTAACAGAAAAGTAAATACGGTTGTTTGACGCCAGGAGGGGACTTCTACTTACTGTGATCAATCTCAAAGATATGAAATTATTTAATCCAGAAGAAAGCCACAAATTCTGTACAATGGTAGAACTGAAAGGAAAATATTATTATCTAAGAAATTACATGCTTTAAAGAGATCTAAAAATAACTGATTAGCGCTTCTTTATTTGTCCACAGATGATGTAACATCATTAAGAAAAGAACATACGGCTGCTTACATGGACTTATATTTTTTTAATCCAAAACAACTGAAAAGTGGGCAGTTTGAACGAATGTAACATGTCTATCTAGTAATTTAGTAGTAGTGTTATTATCTAGAAGTTTAGTAGTAATTAGTAATTAAGTGTAGTACAGACCTATCTAGTAATTTAGAAAAACTCGAAAAAAGGAGGTGATTATGATTCAGATTCTAGAAAATTAGGTTGATTTATCTCCTGAAAAACTCATCACTAGGGAACAGAATTTATTGTAATAAAAAATGCAAAATGTGTACATACATATGTACTTATTTTTTCCAAAATATGTAAGAAAAAATAGAAAATATGTAAATAAAAATTCATTATTGTGTTAAAAATTGTTCTCTACTAGCATTTTCTGAGCATAGAATGTCGCAATCAGTTCTTAACAAGCATTCGGAGTGGCTGAAAGTAGGTTCTACCTCTACAGAAGTAATTATACACTAGATTTCACCACAGATAAGAATTTTATTCGAAATACAAAATACGTCCATAGTATACATTACAATGTTTATGAGAAGCAAGAGTTCCAATGAATAGTAGTACCGTGTAGCCAGTGATGGATCGCAGGGGAGGGGGTTACCCCCCCAACAATCTAATAACGCATTAGACAATTTTCTGTACAAAATATTTTGTTAGTTTTCGATCGAGTAACGAAAGTGCTGAAATGAGCAAAATCGTTGTTGAAATTACTTTAGTTCACAGAAATCCGCTCATTCTTGACTACAAGTACTCAGTAAGCGGGGGATGGGGGTGTGACAATTTTGGCATAGATATATGGTGGTCATAGAAGCAGCATTACATTTGATTTTTAAGAAAGATAATTCTGTAACACATACTGCCAATGTGCATCTGAAATGTTCCGTTGATGAATAAATATATTAAAATATAATGAAATATATAGTAGTAGGTAAAATATGTAACTATACAAAAATATGTAAAATAAAAATAGTTCCAATCCATTCAGAATGTCTTGTAAAATCTAAAAAATATTATTGAATGCCGGTATCTAGTTCATGTAAAAATATGTAATCACATGGAAATCTGTTCCCTACTCATCACCCTTTTCCATGACCACTCATCTATAATGTGACCAGCTACCCATCTCCATGATCAAATGAGACATGTCAAGTGAATGATAGGTAGGGGGGGAAAATCGTGGAATGAAAGGCACAGGAAAAGGGAGAACCTTGCAAAAACCTGCCGAAGGCTCTTTGTCCTCCAGAAATTCCACATGGGTCGGCCAAAGATCAAATAGAGTATCACCCCTGGAAAACGTATTCCGTCAGGGGAAAAAACCACACACGCACGAGCACACACACACACGTTCAAACTAAAATCGTAAGACAAAAATCACTTACATTTGGAGTTTTGTTCAGATGAAAATGAATTGATGTTGGGCAAGTGACGTACATCGTTAGATTTCACATCAGCAATTTGTGCAAACATACTAGAAGGGTATGCCTGAGCTGACTCTGAGGTAGGCATACCACTATGTTTTTTAACACTGTGATCGATATTGGAGCAACTTTCATCATTGGAAAGCACAATACAGTCCGAACTTTCTTCTGGTGAATAAACAAACTGCTTGATTGTAACAGGGCCATTATAGAAAGTTTTATTACCAAAATGCACATCACTTGAATTACAGACGGAAATATTTTCAAATTTTGCAACTGCATCACTACTGGTTTCAGATGCTAAATTTGCGTATGCCTTTGGTGCTACCTCTTCATTGCTGTCTGTATCACAATCATTTTCTCCATTATAAGGTGAAGATTCCACACCTTTAACCAGACTTGACTGTGACTGACACACCACCATTGCACATCCACATCACTCGACTAGAGTCACTCTCACAACAGGTGTCAGGTTTCCTGCATACAAAGAAAGTAAGTAATTACAATAATTATGCAAAATATTAATACTCTTGGGTAGACTACAAAAAATTCCAATGTGTCCAGCGTTTAAGTAAAAACATACTTTAAAAGAAATATTCCTTCAAAAAATTCTCATTATTACTTAGAAGTGCAATTCTTTCAATGGAAAAAAAAAAAAAGAAAAAAAGAAAAAAAAAATCAAAGAATCCTTAAATCACAATTAATTATTAAATGAACAATTATTCATCATTTATTAATTCTTTCTGGTAGAGTAAGAAAAAATTACAATGTCACTCATTGCCCAAAAATATATCTAGCACTAGTAAGCGATAAATTATGCCATTCTGTCAGGTTTTGGTTTTAAAGTTGCTGGCTCTTCTCTCTCTGACCATTGCACTTTGGTCAATGTTAATGTGGTTCAATACCGATTATTATAAACTAATAATACCTGCGAGTTTGAAACTGATTTTGGGGGTACTTTACATGAAGCCTTAATATTTTCAAAATTTTCTCAAAAAAGGATCCAAAATAATTGATTACACTTTTTCCTCTAATTGAGCAAAGGGAGTCTAAAACAATGGTGGATGTCTCATTTTCGTAGAAATCTCTCAATTTTCGAAATGCGAAAGTTCAATATTTTTTCGGCATCTTCCTACAACAACAGTGTTCAAGATAGACATACTTCCTTCATAAAATCTGTCCTACAAAGAAATTGGAGCATGTAAAATTTTTCGAAAATATGAGTAATTTTGCGGGATTCTGTGAGAAATGGGAGTTTTTAAATGATAATTTTGTCGAAAACTTGCATTTTTCCTTTAATTTTTTTTTCCGATAGAACAAAGTATGCACCATTTCTGAAGCCAAGTTCCATGTTGCCGGTCAATTTTGATGCCATTTTGATGGCGGTCCCATTTTTGGCACGGTCTATTTCAGAAGTTACACAGAGCAAAACTACAATTTTGATAATCGAGATTTTCCAATTTTTCCCATTTGTGTACATTCATTTAATTATAATTATATTTTTCACAGTTCATTAAAATAGAGACTTATATCTCAAACGTTTCACCTTTTCATAAATATATTTATTTGGGAGCGTTCATTGATTAGAACAACCAAGTACCAAATGTGCCTCTTCCCCCAACTTCAGTGAACACTCGATAGGGTACATGGGTAAATACATGTTAATATTACTGTGAACACTTCGAAGGCTATGATTTTTTTTAATACTGTCATGATTTCATGAAGTCATAATTTTTTTTAATACTGCCAATGTAGCTTCAATTCACATGTCGGTAGACTTGCTCAACAACTCTAAAACTAAAGGAAAGCTGGTTTATATCAATACAAACTTCAGATTCCTTCCACAATTGCTTCTTTGAAAGAAGATGACTTATCTCTTGCTGATCAAGCATGTTCAATTTACAATGCTTCGAACGTAGGCAACTTCAACTATGGAGTGATTTTAAATATTGCTCTTTTTCAACTGTTCTCTGATGATTAATGTTTAATTTTAAAGGTGGACTACTGTTTTTTCATATAAGGTCTACTGAATTACTTTATGACTAAATTAATCATTTCCCACATTGTTGATTTCAATTTTACTAGACAGACTTCAAATTGCAACTATTTCTGCACTAAACAATAAGAATGTTTTCTTAGTTCTCCATCAACTAATTTAGATTATTTTAATAATTAAAAAACTAGGATAGACCGAGGAACAAAAATGTAGCTGTTGTTGTTATTATTATTATTATTATTTGAACTCTTACTTCATTACAAATTCCAAAGTGTTAAGAATTCTTATAGTATCTTTCATGACAGCATATACAGGATTCTAAATTTTTCATTCCCTTTCTTTAAACAACTATTCTGTAAATAATATTTCCTATCTTAACCACTATGGTTATCCATAAATGTAATTTCCATTATATTCAGTGTTTACTAATATTTTAAAACTTCCACACTGTTCTGATTGATCAACTTTTGCATTTCAGGACCTTCGAGCAGCAGGGATATGTAGTTAAAGCAAGTCAGTGTATTATGTCCATGAAAGTAAGTATAAACTATGTTTTTATTTTCTTGATAGATTAATATTAAAACATTTTCTTGAAGTTGAATTAAAGTGACATTTCAATCCTGAATTTGTAATGTTTTAGAAATAGTACACTCTAGGAAAGCGGAACTAAGTAGAGCTAAAAACACTTTAAAAATTAATACTTCAGTTAAACTGTGACTAAGTGACAACTGTCATAACATTCAAACAATGGTGTGCACAATGTAACAATTATTAAAAAACGCTTCACAATTGTGATTTTAATTTAAAATATCAACTTAAACATTTATTTTTAACACATTTTATTTCGACATGGTTCCACACTCCAATACCCTTCTACTTGAAAAAGATGTAATGTTACGGATTGAAACGTCAAAGTACTGGTATGGTAAGTAACTGAATGTAATGATGTATTAAAGGTCAGATTAATTCATCAATTTACAATGATAATTTAAATCGCAAACATGTACCTTAAAATGTGAAAGTAAAAAAACGTTTAAAACAAAAACTTGCATTCGCAACGAAAACAAAACGCCCCAAGGGCAAATGCATCACACCCCGGTAACAAAAAAGTGTCAACTACAAAAAATATTCTCAAGTAACTTAATAAAAAGTTCACATGCCATTAACGTACATAAAAACTTCACGCCAACGCAAATCGCATACATAAAATAAAATGAGCTTCATTTACCAGAATCAAATCAGATGACACCACTGCCACAATTCTTCCTCAAAACCGCATCGTTAGAAAAATTAAAAATACTTGTAAATAACTTCAAATAAAGTACTTAACAATAAACAATATAACATCATACACTACATCGTGTATGCCATCCACAATACATTTTCTCTGTCTACGCCACACAACACTTTCTCAGAAACACAGAGCACCCACTATTTGTCTAGGCTTAGAAACACGTAAAAAATTTTGAGCTTATCAATGTATTCTTATTCTTTGACAGTATCTGACAAGTGTCTATAGAGTACACAGTCGCGCAGCACTATGCTGAAAATGGGCTCTACAGATGTGTCCAGAATGACGTCACAACGTTTGGCGGGAAAGTGTTGGGTGGCAACCTCTGCTGTGCTCCTAAGCGATTCCTAGAGAATAAGTAAGTTTTTGGCTGTATTATGCGGTTTGTGTTTCATATCACATTTGTTATTTACAATGATATTTGTATTCTTTCAGTTTGTTTAGGTTCTCGCTGCGCATCTCATTCACAAATTTAATTAAAAGATGCACCGTCCTATCAGACATACATCAAGTCACTATCTTTGTATTTTGAAAACCGTTAAACATAAATATTATTATGATCTTAGCGATGATGCTGAGGTGTTAATTTGGAATAATATGAAATGTGTGAAACATTTGATTCCACGTGCCCTTTCATTGGTTATGAAAAAGGCCAACGAATTTCGAGCCCCTGCGCTATTAGCGTAGAAGTGACTCCCGTATATTTTTATAAACTGTCGGTTTTTAAAATATTTATTTTAGAAATTCGTATTAATTATTGTAAACTAGAGAAATATTACCTATATTAAATTTTAATAATCATTATGGGGGAAAATCCAGAATGTTCATAAACACAGTCCTAAAAATGTTCCTAATTTTTCATGGAATGGAGAAATTTCAATACTTAACCAGGATCTAATATAATTTGACTCTTAATTTTTCAATGTATTACTTGTAACAAATATATGGTTAATTAAAAATATAAATAAATATTGCACTTTTTATCTAATTTTTAGAAAATGTCTGCAGTTTCCTGTGCTGAATTCAAATTTTGATGTTCGAATTTCATTATTCGAGTCACGCGCTTAAAATATTACTTGTTATCTTCTGTGTTGTTTAATGTTAACATTTTTTGTGAAACGTATTGTCAATATATTTTACTTATCAAGTTTTAATGAACATTTGATGCCATTTCTTGCAATACTATTGAAACGACTTGATAGCCCTGGTGTCAGAAGTAAACAGTTGATTCGGTGACTTGTAATATTTGGGCTTAGCTTTTGCACAAATAAAATCTTGAAGAAGATGACTTAGGTTTTATACAAAGTCTTCAAGATCCATAAAATTTTAGTGTTTCATACATATTGTAATAATATTTTCCACTGTTGTTGCTACCTATCCTATCCGCGCGTTGTGATGCCAAGGCAATAGATTCACCTGCTCTGCCTTGCTATACGGCTATACTTCTAATATAAATACGTATACCCACTCCTAACTTGGGCTAAAAATAATCACTTACTTATTATTCCTATTTATCTTTAAACACAAACGGGCGCCTTGTCATCAATGCTCACACTTCCTTTTCAACCTACTTTAGCTCTTGCACTCGCCCGTTTGCTAGCTAATGTTTGTACAACTTCTAATTCTTTCTGGGCATGAATATGTGACTGCCCTATACAGGGCTACAAACGAGGTACCTATGCGCGCGCGTGCGGGTCTGCGTCTAACTATATGAATCACAACACTTCCTTTACTGGTTTACTAATGAACCCGAATGCGTTCATCTCAATTTATTTCAGTTCTGTTGACTGTTTCTTTTACTCTGATATTTCAAAATGACACACACACACAAACACCCCCCCCACACACACACACACACACTCAAACACACACACACACACACACACACACACACAATTATAGTGCCCTCTGATGGCACACAAAACAAAACATAGCAAACAAACAATACCCTTAATATTAAAACAAAAAAATAACGACCATTCACACTGAAAATTATATAGAGAAATACATTCATCCACACCGAATGCGCATTCTGACGTTTGAAATTGTTGAACCTCTTAATAATAATAATAATAATAATAATAATAATAATAATAATAATAATAATAATAATAATAATGTCTTTATTAATGGCGAGGCTCAGGCCATAGGGCCTGCTCTTCCGCCTAACCACTGAGTCTACATTGATACAGAGTAGTAACATATAAGAGGGGAGGGAAATCTGTACATTTACGTCTGGGAGTGCAAAACTAGGGACCATCCCGGCATACGCCTTAAGCGATTGAGTAAATCCAGAAAACCTCAATCAGGATGGCGGCTTAGGGCCGAACAGCATTATGGTATAGAAATGGAAGAGAAGACAAAAATGAGAGATGGGAATCATAAATGAAAATGAAGTAGAAAATACGAAAGAGAAAGAAGAAAGGAGAGAGATTAAAGGGGGGACAAACTGTACATTTATGACTGGGAGTGCAAAGCAAGGGGCCATCCCGGCGTACGCCTTAAGCAATTGAGTAAACCCAGAAAAGCCTCAATCAGGATGGCGGCTTATGGCCGAACATTAATATAGAAGAATATGGTATGGATAGTAGTGAAGGTGAAGAGATGAGGCGTTTATAGGAAAGGGTCGTAAAGGCATAAATGGGGAAGACTGTGAAGGAAAGGGAAGGAAGAAAAAGCGAAGAAAAGGAGGAAGAAGTAGGTGAAAAAGTAATTTTTTTCCAGAAGCGGTACAGAAATGTTACGTTTGGTATACATTAGCACTTTACATAAATATACAAACATTTGTAACAGTAGAGAAGCACAATAGGCTCTAAGTTAATAGTACCAGTAATTTAAAATATAATATTGATAGTATTAAGAAACAATGTAAAAGTACAATAGGATATAAACATCAATTGTAACTATTATTAAGGCCAATATATTGTAGATATGACAATGATGACAGTACAAAATAGCTGTAAGTATTTTAGCATTTATTTGGAGCGTGGCTAATCTCTTTTAAATATTTTATTTGAACAATTTTATTAGGATACACAGAAAATATGTGGTTGTTAATAATTTAGATGGAGTGAGAGGGAGTGAAAAATGAGAATAGAGTTGTGAGGTATGGGGTGGAATTTTGGATTTAAAGAGTGAGGAAAGTGCGGCGTTTAGGGGGGCGGTGACCGGGTGCTTGGTAGTGGGAAAAGTCTGGAGGATGAAGAGGACATTAAGGCCATTCTATATATCGTTATACCTTACCCAAGTATTTAATTCGTTTTTGAATTTACGGAAAGTTTTCGAATGTTTTAGACTCGCTGGTAGTTTATTCCAGGCTCGGATAGCTGTAATGGTGAAAGATTTACTGAAAGAAGTCGTGCTGTGACGTGGTACACAGAGCAGAGCTGAACTACGAGCTCGGTTTAATTTCAGAGGATTGAAATTACTTATTAGACGTGTTACATGAGAACCGTGTAAAATTTTATAGAGAAGAACTAGAGAGTGAAGTAACCGTCTTTTGTCTAGAGTAAGCATATGAAGTGAGTCAAAAAAGTGCGATACATGGTCGTATTTTCTTAGATCAAAAATAAACCGTACGCATGCGTTCTGTGCTACTTGAAGTTTACGTTGTAATTTAGATGACATGTTTGTCAGAAGAAAGTCGCAATAGTCAAAATGTGGCATAATAAGTGATTTAATGAGTGTCTCACGTGTACTAATTGGTAAAAGCGTTCGCAGGCGTTTCAGCGAATGCATTGCGGCAAAAACTTTACGGCAGGTTGAATCTACTTGCGAGTTCCAGCTGAGGGTGTTGTCAATAAACACTCCTAGGTTCTTGACTTCGGAACACCAAGGTAGAACGATGTCATTTATATAAATTTTAGGCAGAGTAGAAGAGGATATTTTATTCACAAAGCTTTTTGAACTGATAATCATGCACTGTGATTTATTTGGGTTTAATTGTAGGCCTAATAACGCTGCCCATTTGTTTAAGGTTATCAAGTCTTCGTTAATTTTATGTGCGAGTGAGAAGAGTTCAGACGGGTGGCCACTTAGATATATCTGAAGATCATCCGCATACATTTGATGACTGCAATATTTAAGTGCATTTCCCACATCGTTTACATACATTAAGAATACTAGTGGTCCTAATACAGTGCCTTGGGCAACTCCGCGGTTAAGTTTTAAGGCCCTTGAGCTGCGACTACCGGACACCACTCTTTGGGTTCTGGAAGTTAAATAGTTAAGAAACCATGTACGCGTAGGCTGTGCAAATCCCATGATTTTTAGTTTTGCGAGTAAGATGTCGTTATCTACTGAGTCGAACGCTTTGCTGAAATCCAGAAGAATTAACATAGTTATATTACTGTGATCTATAGCTGTTCTCGCATCTTCAATAACATTCAGTAGCGCAGTACCAGTATTCTTGCCGGAACGGAAACCTGATCGCTGATCGTTTAAAAGTGATTGGTTTTGGAGATACAGTTCAGTTTGCTTACGGACGACTTTTTCGAGTACTTTAGAAATAGTCGGGAGGATGCTAATTGGGCGGTATTCAATAGGGTTTCTGGTTGATGCTGTCTTGGGAATAGGATGCACGAGCGCACTTTTCCAAGATAAAGGACATTGTCCGCTCATTAGAGAGAAATTTACTATTTCGGTAATGATTGGATAGGTCACATCTAGGCTATTTTTTAGCAGTTTGGCATTTATATCGTCGGTACCTGAAGCATTAGATTTGAGACTTTGAACTATTTTTATTATATCCTCATGTTCCACGGATGAAAAGAAAAATTCGTCGTTGAATTTTCTTTCTGAGTTTTGGAGAAGCGCGAGGGATTGATTCTTCAAGTTACACTCAAATGAAGGAACGTTACTTACAAAATTATGATTTAGAGATTCTAGGGAAATATTCGTTTCAATTTGGGGAGGAGCTTTACCTATTCCTAGATTTTTCAAATTTTTCCAAATCGTTTTCGAGTCGCGGATTCTGCCGAAGGTGGTGTGGTAATATTTTATTTTAGCATTGCGGCATTTCTGCGTAACTAAATTTCTGAGCATTTTGTACTGTTTTTTAAATAGTTCGCATTTATTTTTCCGGAAAATAGCATGCACTGCATCTCGATCTTTCATTAAATTCAGAATTTCATCAGTTAACCATGGTGCAGGAGGACGAGTTACGCGTGATATTTTTAAAGGCGCGTGCCGGTCATAGAGTTGTATTATTAAGTTAGTGAAAATCGCCACTTTAGATTCCTGCGATTCTTCTTCGTGGACGAGGGGCCATGGAAGTGTCAATCCATCTGCATTAAATGCTTGTTTATCGAATTTTGAAAAATTCCGGTATTTGATTAAGTGCGGTGTGTATTTAGGACACTTCAGATTGTAAACGAGATAAATTAGATCGTGTTTTGAAATCCCGGGAACTAAAAATTGACCATGATTTCGAACTTTGTTTTTATTAGACACTATTATATGATCGATCCAAGTTTCCGTGCTCTTTGAGTGGTGTGTAGGTGCTAGGGGTAAAATTTCGAGGCACATGCTGTGGAAAAAGCGCGTAAACTGTTCTGCAGAAGGAGAGGCTTTTAATAAGTTATGATTAAAGTCACCCATTACAATAATATGTTCATAAGAATGGATCACAGATGCAAAGGTTTCGTCCAACATATCTATGCTGCCTGACTTAGGCGGTAAATATATGACAGCCAAGAGACATTTTTTCCCTAAAAGTCCGACTTCGATAAAAAGATATTCACCTCGTTGGCAATCCGTATTTGTTGAAGAGAGTATAAGTTTATGTCTAAGATCGTCGCGAATGTATATACCGACACCTCCACCATGTGCGGCGACACTGGCTTTTCGATCAGCTCTTATCAAGCAGTACCCTGGAATTGCTACTAGCGCGGAATTGAGAGAATTTTTCAACCAGGTTTCGCTTAAGAGAAGCGCATGAAAACGGTGTTTAGATATTATTTCCGTTACTTCATCGAAATGGCAGGGTAGAGACTGAGCATTTAAGTGTGCAACGTGCAGACAGAAGGAGCGAGGATTAGGCTTATTTCTAGCATCAGACGCTTGTACCGTCGGGGAAAGGTTCCGGTCACCCACAGGTAAAGGATTTACAGGATGTGAGGGAAAGAGAGTAGGAAGCATTAACTGAGGGTTTGAAGGCGTTCGCAGAAGAAGAAAGGAGGGAGAATTCTCGGAAATATCCGAAAGTGGTTGTGAAAGAGGGGTGTGGAGTGGGGAGGTGGATGGGTGGGGGCGCTCCTACGCTAAGCTTGAACTGCCTCCAGCTGGTCCCTGGTTTGCACCCGGGCACGACTATTACCACGTTTGATGACGATGGTGCCGTCTTCTGTCCACACGTTCTTGAGGCCAAAGCGGTCGATGGCAGCTTGTAGCAAAACCAGGCGCGATTTCGTGAGATCCTCACGAATCGTGATACCGGAATGCTTCAGCAGCCGTTTCGAGCGAAACATTTCACTCCGTTTCCTGTAACTAATAAATTTAACAATAATTGGCCTGTTTTTTCCGGGTACTTGACGACCTATCCGATGGCTCCTATCAATATCTTGCGAGGTTAAGTTTACACTTATCTTTTTGGCGACTTCTTCGATGACCAGCTTGTCGGTGTCTTCATTATCATTTTCTTTCACGCCGAATATCCGCAAGCAGTTTCGGCGTGAGTACATCTCGAGCTGGTCTGTCTTTTCTTCTGAGTTTTGATATTTGAAATCTCACGGTCACGTTCAGCAAGTTTTTTCTCTAAACCTGCAACAAGATTAGCATTGAAATTCATTGATTCTTGCAATTGCTTTGCTACCAGTTCAGTTAGTACAGATGCCAAAGATCGTAAGAAAGTAGGCGAAGTTACTGCCTTATCCAGTGCCTCATTCACTTGCTCCGTAATTTTGGTTTCAAGATCAATATTGGCACTAGATGCGTTCTTGTTGCTCTTCGTCATCTTAAGAGAAGTAATTAAGCAGAAAGTCAGATCAGAAAAAGACACTAGGAGAGAAGTTTCGTGGAGGGCGGTCGAGGAGTAGAAAACTAAAAGAACAGTAGAGCGGATCTCAGATCAAGTAAGAGTAAGATAGGTAAGAATACAAATGAAACTCAAGAAGGAAGATGAAATATAATTTTACTGAATGTTAAAGGACAGCAAAATATACTTATCTTTTCGGGCTTCTACAGCGTCAGGCGATCGTTGAGTGCGAAAGTTTTAACGGTGGCTACCTGCAAAAGAAACTACCTGCTGCCTAGCTCGGAGCGGCAAGGGACGATGCTTCATCTGATCTTCCTCACAACCTGTCACTGCCCGGACACACTACAACCTTCGACCACGCACTCGAGGTAAAAATGGAGTAAATATATAGCAACTACAGTCAGATGCAGCAGAAAAACATTCGTGTAGGTACTTGCAAAAAATAAACATTCTTCACCATAATGTTCAGTCCCTTTCAAATAAAACTGAGTTTATCGAGGCAGCTCTACAGAGCGATCTAAATCAAACAGACGTTCTTTGCTTTACAGAACATTGGTTATCTCCTAATGAACTTAGCATTTTCCAAATTCCAAACTTTTACCTCGCAGGCTTCTATTGTAGAGAGAGAGAATCGCATAAAGGTCCTACGTATGGTGGTTCTTGTATTTACGTTAGAAATAATATTGATTCTATCCCCTTGGCAGAATTAAATGTGTATTCCATTGAAAATATTTTCGAAATTTCTGTTGTACATCTTACTG